>MBAC02004737.1:0-16417 GCA_001712635.2 Nothophytophthora sp. Chile5
ACGAGGTGACGGAGGAGTCCCAGACGTGCACGGTGCTCCCTTCGTTTGGTTTCACGCCTCTTGGATCGCGCGGCGTCCCGACGGTCCGTCGCACGACGGCAGAGCGGCTGGCAGTGAGTACATACGCACACAAACGCACACACACGCAAATGCACACACAGAGTCGCGCGGTGTGACATCTTTGGTTGGAATCTAAGTGGATGATGAGTGGCATACACATGGACTCATAGACACTTTTGTGGTTTGCCATGGTATAGCTAAAATTGCGTGAAAAATCCAACTGGCCAACCAGAGGGAATACATTAAGGGTATACGTCTCTTGTGTGAAATGTACACGCTGGCAATGCAGAATGCCGATTATAAGGTGGACGTTACGTTGGACACACGGCTAAATTGACCGTTTTGGCCTTAAGCCCAAATAGCGCAGATGCTATGTACGTTCAAGAAATAGTTAGATCAACCTGGGGTCTAAACGGCAGGTTTTCACAATACATCATTCTTTGCATTTTCATGCCTCCAGCAACGGTTTTGGTGATTCGGCTTCGTCTGGAGAATACGGTATTATATTTGATAGGTAGGTGTAGGGTCGTTTGTTTTGTTTGTTGGATGTTTGGTGCTTATTGATAAATTCTTAGTGGTTAATCCGACCGCACGATTTGACATTCCTTAATAAATGTAGGTGTTTCGTTTCAGAATTAAGGTATACTTATATTTAGTATTGAGTTCACTACTTGACCTTTAATACTCGCACTGAGCCCTGTCGACCGGCGCTGTGCGTGCCGTCTCGATGCCATCCGGCGGTGGTTGTGAGCCAATGCCCGACGTCAGAGCTGACGCGTACTTGGACAGTCGTCCAGGGCGGGTTGAAGAACGTTTGTGTCGACGGGCCGAGTTGTTAGCTAACTTGGCGGTCTATGGCTATATTGGCCAGCGTGTCGGCCATCTTGCTATATACCCGGAGGTAGTGGGCTCATGAGCGCACCTGGTATCCGCCAGTCGGCGGCTTTGATGATAGAGCGGCGACAGGTGGACCACTCTAGGAGGCTTTCGCTTGATCTGCTGGTAGATAATCATCAGGCTGTCGCCGACAATATGAAGTGCCCACCAGTGTCCTCGCTGGCATGCCCAGATATTCCGCTATAGGGTCTGTTGCTGCTGCTCAAATCTTCTGATCACGTTGTGGGCAGTGTTGTCTGCCAAAATTTAGTGACAGACATGTGAGCACATGCACACAATCTGCTACGACTGCTGCCGGTGGTGACGAGTCCAAATGCCTTTATCGTATGGTTTGCATCCACCATTTTGACCTCGGTTTCAGATCGTTTCGGCGGCAACTACGCGTAATGATCGCTGTACCACCTATTTTCTGAACTCATGTCCCCTCCACGACCATTCAAGTCGTCAAACAAGTGGCGACATTGGCTTGAAGCTGTCCAGATTTGTGCACTTTCACACCTAATATTCGCAATGATACCGAGCCTCAACATCTGGTTGTTCCTCGATCAAATGGCGACGATTGGAACGACTGGAACGTTCGGACTGCTACACACTTCCTTACCCATAAATACCCATCGAAAATGGCTCAAGCCGGTCATCCAGTGTTAAAAATCCTGTCACGGCGTGACAATGACAATTCTTCTTGTCTTTCGGGGCCTCGATGGAGAAGGCGCTGTCGGCCAACGATCCGACGCGGCCCTCCTCCCCGCCATTCTGATGTATCGTCCAGAGTTTCATTCTCCCTTTCACCATCCAAGTACCAAGTACCAAGCATCAAGCACCAAGCACCAAACTTCCAACCCTGCCCAATGAGTCTGGCAAGTCTTCCTGCATCGGCGCGGTCGGCGCTCAAGCTACACATCAGCAACATCGAGGAGTCCGGTTTCGTCTATAGCGGGCAGAGTGACCTCGGCACGATCGACAAGTCCGCGTACGCCGACTTCTCGATGACGCCCTATACTGCGCCGGTCCCGATCGCTCTCAACGGCCACTCGTCGGGGCAAGCGACGCGTGAGTCATCGTTGCATGAGACCAACCGCAGCCAGAACTGGGAGATCTCTGACGGCCACAAGATGTTCCCGTTCGTCACGCATAAGCCGCACCTCCGGGAGTGTCTGGCTGAGTTCCTCGGTGCTATCATCGTCATCGGCTTTGGGCTGGGCGTGAACAGCCAGGTGGGGATTTCGGACGGCGAAGCGGGGAATACCATGACGGTCAGTCTCGGTTGGGGTGTGGCGGTGCTCATGGGCGTCTACACAGCCGAAAACGTCAGCGGAGCGCAGATCATCTCGGTTATCACCTTCACCCACGCAGTGTACGGCCGCATGCCGTGGTGGAAAGTGCCGGGCTATGTGTGTGCTCAAACGCTGGGGGCGTTCGTCGCTACAGCGCTCGTTTACTTGCTGCATCACGAGCAGATCGAGCTCGCAGACCCCAACAAGGAAACGCTGCACCATCTCTTCATCACGTATCCGAACAATGTCACCAACTACACGGCCTTCTACAGTGAGGCCCTGGCTTGTGCGTTCCTGATGGGGTGCGCTTACGCCATTACGGACCAGCGCAACCGTTGCCCAGGACCTGTGGGCACCCCGTTCGCCCTGGCGCTGATGATCATGGCCCTCGTGTCGGCCTTCAGCATGAACACTGGACTGGGCGTGAGTCTGAATCGGGACTTTGGGGCACGCCTCTTCACCTACATTGCCGGCTACCACTCGGTCTTCACGGAGTTCTCGTACTACTTCTGGATTCCAATCGTGGCTCCGTGTGTGGGAGGAGTCATTGGTGCTGGCGCGTACATTCTGTTCGTGGAAATCCAACACCCGCAGACGACCACTTGAGCGAAGAAGGCACGTTGCCTCTCCCCACAGAGCTTGTACTTGCTGATTTGTACTTCTGGATCACACTGCATATAGATTGCACGCAGAACATCGTAAGGATGTCACTTTCGTAACAACAAACAAGGCGTTTTGCATACCCATATCTCGCATTTATTGGCGGTACAGTTCACACATCTTGGACTCCAGCTCTTCGTTGACTCACCTTGACCTTCATTCCTCAACGTAGTTCCTGCGCAGACCGATGCACACCATGCGGCTCTGGGCGTCAGCCACATGCAGCGCATCGATCATGAAGCTGCCCGACGCACTATAAGGAACTTCGTATAGGGAAGAGTGCGAGCCTTGAGAAGGAGTGCGAGATGCCACGACGATCGTCGATGAGATATTGAAAAGTGAGCGATTGGGTAGCGAAGGTCCTTCGCTTTCATGAGGTCCTATTTTCAGGGAATGCATACTTGTTGCGTGTCCAGCGCACAGTACATGCGTTGCGTCTACATTGACAGAGTGATCTATCACAGGGGCCGTAGCGACATAGTCACTACGCCACGATGAAATACGGTGAAGGATTTAGCTTGAAGGGGGAAAGCTGCTTAGCGCCAGGGTGGCCAGGCAGTGGCTTTGCTACGAGAGGTACTCCGCACACAACCATGAATTGGGCTGTACCGTTAAGTGCGGAGGGGACAGCGTGGGTACGCAGCAGAACCATGCGCTCTCCATCAATTCGAGATTCTTATGGTGCGTTTGGGTGTCGCTTTGCTTTCTCCACCGAGTCTCAGCTCAGGATGCCAATCCTGAAGTTTATGTGCTGAACTCCTCGTACTTGACAAAAAGCATAAACACATAAAACCCAGCGAAACGAAGCAGAATCCCGTACGCGAAGGCGGCAAGGCCACATGGCCTTGCTTGGGATTCGACTCCCAGTCACGCAGTCATGGGTGTGGATATTTTCTGAACATTGCGTCAGTGTGGGCGGAAAATGAGGCCAGCAATCCGACAGAAAAACGGACCTGGACATGGGACGAATGGATATGACACCCTCCCGCCGGCATTGCCAAGTATCAATTTTATCATTATCTGAACCCGAAAGGCCCATCAGTGGCTGGAAGCTTGGAATTGGCTCAGATGGGGATGCAGAAGGACTTGAATGTGAACGGATAAGGTGGGGTCTGTACCAACAAACACGTGCTGCGTTACAGATTTTAATTGAGGGAGGAAATTAGCGCGCCCTGTATCCGTTTCTTTTCGACGAGCAGAGTCGCTTTCATTAATCTAGTCGCTCTGAAGACGTCGCCATCTTCCTCTGCTATTCTGCTATTTACACTGGCGCACAGAAGGGATCGCGACCTTGGAACGGGGAAGCGATTTTGGGACGCCCGTTTCAGATTTCTGCATTTTGGTAGTCCAGACAGTCCTCCGATTTTCTGAACCGAATAAAACTTCAACGAGATTTAACGTATGCTAGTACATTGCCTTAATACCCGATGCAACTGTGCATTAATCCACTGAGTTAATACACATGTCCACTTTGTCATAATCAGCACAAAGACCAGACCAGGATTCCGCCCACCGACCACAGCAAACTCATTTTTCTCACTCAGAAACACATAAAAGCACCCCAATTCCAAATGACACGCTCGAAGAGACCCATTCCACGCAGACCATGCAGACCATGCAGACCACGCAGACCATGCATCACTAACCACCACCCTCCGATGGCGCTGGGGTCAGTGCGAGGTCAAGGTGGGCTGAGGTCCTGGACAACTGGGGGGCCTCAGCCTCGAGCGCTTTCAGACCTCACTCACTCATTCATTATCTTTTTGCCGTCTATTCAGCGACACCACTCAAGCAACAATGAACTACGCGTTCAATCCAAATGCACAACGCCAACGTCCCAGCGCGGAATCAAGCTTCGCCAACAGTGGCCAGATGGCCCTGAACGTGGGCGAGAAATCCATCTACACCGGCTTCGCCAACACGCCGTACACGCCCCACCCGGCGATGATCGACATCTGCGATCGGTCGCTGCACCACACCAACCGAAGCCAGTTCCAGCGCGACGAGGACCATGGCTCGCAGTGGTATGTCACGACCAGCCCGCATCTGCGTGAATGCTTCACCGAATTCCTCGGCACGTTCGTCATGATCTGCTTCGGCATGGGCGTCAACAACCAAGTCGTGCTGTCCGAGGGGGAAAACGGCACATGGCTCAGCATCAACATGGCCTGGGGTATCGCTGTGCTCATGGGCGTCTACTGCTCGGAAGGCGTGAGTGGTGCGCACATGAACTGCTCCGTCTCGTTCGCCCACGCACTGTACGGCCGTCTGCCGTGGTGGAAGCTGCCGGGTTACTGCGCCGCGCAGGTGCTGGGCGCTTTCCTCGGCGCGTGTGCCATCTACCTGCTGGACTACCAGAGGCTCATGAAGGCCGACCCGAACAAGGAGACCACACAAGCCAACTTCGCCACGTATCCCAACCCCGAGATCTCCAACATCACCGCCTTCTACAGTGAGGCTCTGGCCACATGCATGCTGCTGCTGTGCATCTACGCCATCACGGACCAGCGCAACCGATCGCCCGGCACGGTAGGCACGCCGTTCGCCTTCTGTCTCATGATCATGGCGCTGGGCATGAGCTTCGGCATGAACACGGGGTACGCCATGAACCCGGCGCGCGACTTCGGCCCGCGTTTGTTCACATACTTCGTCGGCTACGGCTCGAAGGTGTGGACCGCAAATGGGTATTACTTCTGGATCCCCATCGTCGGTCCGTTGGTGGGCGCTGCCGTGGGCGCGGGTATGTACACACTGCTGGTGCAGGTCCAGCACCCCCACGACTCCATCGAGCTTGGCACGCCTCAAGAGTAAGAGGATTGCTGATCGGTGCGCTTTTTAGGGATTTCGATGTCAGATACCCGCTAGAAGCGCCTAAGCTCTGCTTTTATAAAACCTTGTGAGGATTTGCTTTGAACTCCGAAGCACATGACTCCTCTTTATTCATACAACCATTTCTTTTATGTCGTCGGGTGTGTATCCTGTTCAAGTTCAGAAGTTAATCCTTGGAGCAACTATTGCGGGCACCATAGTCGGAAGGTAGAGATGCATGGAACCAAGAGAGGCCCGCATAGCAGCCGCGAAAGAATGTCGGCTCATACCGCAGTTGTATACGTTGGTTTCATTTCGCATGCTCCGAAATCTGCTGCGAAGAGACATCCGACCACATGCACAGCTTCACGAACCCCAGGAGCCTATCAAAGCAGCTCGGTTCTTTCGAGCGGCTTTCCATTTGAGCGTTTGGCCAGCAACTGACGATTCACTGGAGCTCGTGGATAGTGCACGGCACTGCGTCGATACTCGGCTAGAATACCAAGATCTTGGGCGGAGCAATATGCATATAAGGTCCCGGTAACGGCAATACATTTTCTAAAACACACAGACGGTTCGAGTGTCGAAATGAGCGGACGTGCAGACATCTGCCTTCGCGGCAGCACCCACCAAAACATAGTGAGACCTATTCAATCACCGACCAGCCGCACAGGTGAGCCACACAGCAGCGTGAGGGTATGGAGAAACTCTGCCTGTTATCTCTATGGCGTATATGCTCTGCCGACTCTTTTTGTTAAACGGTTGGTTTTCGTGGCGCGATTTCTGCGGAGTCATGATGAGTTGCACTTTTCGGCGCATTGCCATTTTTGCCACCTTCGGAGCACCACCGTCCCCAACAACTTCCAACCGCAGCATCAAGTATGGAAGAGCGGAGCTTTGTGAACAGCGGACAATACGTCTACGACCTGACAGAGAAGTCCGGCCACAACGGCGGTACGAAGACCGCTAACAACGCCTACCCTGGGACCCCACTCACATCTTTGCATCGGCGCGCAAACAACCACTCGGCCTACAGTTTCGCCAATACGCCGTACACGCCGCGACGTCCCCGGGTCAGCTCCATGCACTCCGTGCTGCATCAGACGAATCGCAGTCAAGCATGGATCGTGGACGAAAAGACCAAGAAGCTGCCGTTTGTGACGAAGAGCGTGCATCTGCGCGAGTGCTTCGCCGAGTTCCTGGGCACTCTGGTGCTGGTCTGCTTCGGCGTGGGTGTCAATAACCAGGTCGTGCTCTCGGCGGATGCGAACGGCACGTGGCTCAGCATCAACATCTGTTGGGGTATCGGTATTCTCATCGGCGTGTACGTTGCCGAAGGTGTCAGTGGCGCGCACCTCAACACCGTCGTCACGTTCGCGCATGCGGTTTACGGTCGAGTGCCGTGGTGGAAGGTGCCAGGGTATGCACTTTCCCAGACCTTGGGAGCCTTCGTCGGCGCCGGATTGGTCTACGTGCTGGAGTACCAGAAGCTGAGAGCGGAGGACCCAGACAAGGAGTTGATGCAGTCCAACTTCGCCACCTACCCGAGCGATGACATCTCCAACTACACAGCGTTCTACAGTGAGGCGCTGGCGACGGCGATGCTGCTACTGGCCATCTACGCGATCACGGACGAGAAGAACCGAGCGGCGGGGCCGGTGGGAACACCCTTTGCCTTCGCATTGCTCATCATGGGGCTTGGCATGGCGTTCGGCATGAACACCGGCTTTGCCATGAACCCGGCGCGTGACTTTGGCCCGCGACTCATGACCTACTGCGCTGGCTACGGGTCGAAGGTGTTCACTGACAACGACTATTACTTTTGGATTCCCATTTTCGGTCCCCTCGTGGGTGGCATCGTCGGCGCCGGCGCCTACATTTTGCTAGTGCAGATCCAGCACGACGACGACGAGGACGAAGAGTAAATTTACATAACCGATGCGTGCAAATATGCATTCCGAAATGCGTTTACAATAGAAAGGGTGGTTATATCCGGAGACTGCTTGCTGCATTCCAGTGGTGGGAACTTCAACACCTGAGTGCATTTAGTTTTAAATTTTTTGCAAAACAGGATTTTACAGCGGTTCTAAAAGTATCCAGGGGATGCTACAGAACACAAAACTTAACCTACTGATTTAGTGACAACACCCGACCCATGTGTTAAACACGGAAATACAAGCCACACACGCACCCCGTTTCATCAACAGCCCACACCGCAATCGTGACAGCATCCAAGAAACAATTGCCAGCGGTCATTTGGACGGAGACTGACAGCGCGCCCACCCACAACACGACAAATGTCCCGCATTCTGGAGGTGTCCCTTCCTGTGGCTCCAGGCCAGACGGCGCCCTTCACATGCAGGCTGTTGGTGAGGAAAGTGCCTGCAGCACCGTGCGTGTTGCTCCCAAGCCACCATACTTCCCCTCATGTCCCCATTTGCGGACTTGTGAGAGCTGCAGCAAACCTCATTTTACGTATCTCCCGATCGAGGACCAGCCACCATTATGGACGAGTCAAGTATTGTGAGCAGTGGCAAGTATGTGTTCGATTTGACCGACAAATCCGGCTACCAGTACCCCTATGTCAGCGACCCGACGCCTCGCCATCGACGGCGATTCCGGTCCAACTCTATGCATTCCTTGCTTCATCAAACCAACCGCAGCCAGGTGTGGCCCATCGGAGAGAACCGAGAGCTGCTACCGTTCGTGTCCAAAAGTGTGCACTTGCGCGAGTGCTTCGCCGAGTTCCTGGGCACTCTGGTGCTGATCTGCTTCGGCGTGGGTGTCAATAACCAGGTCGTGCTCTCGGCGGATGCGAACGGCACGTGGCTCAGCATCAACATTTGTTGGGGCATCGGCGTCCTCATCGGCGTGTACGTTGCCGAAGGCGTGAGCGGTGCGCATCTCAACACCGCCGTCACGTTTGCGCACGCGGTTTTCGGTCGCATCGCGTGGTGGAAAGTGCCCGGCTACGCGTTCGCACAGACGCTCGGCGCGTTCTGTGCTGCGGCTCTGATCTACGTGCTCCAGTACCAGCGACTTATGCTCGAAGACCCGAACCAGGAGACCATGCAGGCCAACTTCGCCACGTACCCAAGCGAGGGCGTCTCCAACCTCACGGCGTTCTTCACGGAGGCTCTAGCGACGGGAGTGCTCCTACTGGCCATCTACGCGATCACCGACGAGAAGAACCGCGCGGCTGGGCCAGTGGGCACTCCGTTCGCCTTCGCTCTCCTCTTCATGGGGCTTGGCATGGCCTTCGGCATGAACACCGGCTACGCCGCGAATCCGGCACGCGACCTTGGACCACGTCTCTTCACGCTCATGGCTGGCTACGGGACCAAGGTCTTCACCGCCAGCGCCTATTACTTCTGGATCCCGATCGTCGGGCCTATCGTGGGCGGCGTCATGGGCGCCGGAACGTACGTCTTCTTCGTCCAAGCGCAACACGCCAACGAGGACTAATCCATCTAAATGCGACCTGTAATTTCAGGAAATGGACGAGAGTAGTGCTCGTTCTTGTTGAACAAACCATAAATACAGAGCTGGCGCTCAGTCACTATAGCACGATAACCACGTTGTGGTTGGTCTTGCTTGGCGCGGCCTTCAGCAGGAATACAGGTATCTGGACTGGAGATATTGAGACGCTGACCAGAACCACCTTCGCAGACGCGGGGGAAGCACCAAGGCGACTTGGAAGCGCTGGGCGACGATCGTGCCGTCCTCGTCCATGACGTCGGCGATGCTGTAGCGCAGGAGTCCCAGGTCCATGTCAAGCATCGTTGTCGGGTTCCTTCTATGGAGTTTCGGCCTTGAGATTGCTTGGTCTAAGCGCAAGCTGATCGCAAAAAAGCGCATGACAAATATTTGTTAGCAATTTCCAGCCGACGCATCGTGTAGAATAGCTGAACGCATCCACCAGATCTGTATTCCGGTTCGTTTGCAACCTTGGCAGTTAAGTCGCTTCTCGGTGCGGCTCGTGTGTGTGGGTGTGTAGGTGGGATGACGTGTGGGGTAAAGCGCCGATTCGATAATGAGCAAGCTCCTCTTCCAGACCACGATGGTGACTGGCAACATAGATACACTCGCCTTCCAGACTGATTTTCTGTTCAAAAGAAACACCACACCGCCTTGTGATGCACTCACTCCATGGCTGGATGCCGACGTGAACTGGAGTGGCTGTGTCTTTGCCGCTTGGGCTTGCGTGTCGTATGGCGAAGCCGAATGTGAAGCGAAACGCGTCGAAGCCGGCGCATACAGCCAGGAGGTTCCACCTTTTTGTTAAAGAGTCGCAAGCTTTGCTCATGAGAGGAGCCTTGCCGCAAGGCTCTTTTCGTGAAACTGACCCTTTTCTCCCTTCGATTCGTCTCTCGATCAGTTCAATACGCACTTAGCGAGCAGGCTGGACTTGTAGCCTTAAGTGCGTTTCGCTCATTAAGTACGCCATCTATACACGTATACATGATGGATACAGTACCTCGAATTTTGTGAACGTATACACGGGTATGTCGTCCAGATGTCTTGCTTCAGAGTCTGGAAGACAGCGAATTGCGGCGCAGCATGTACTACATGAAGGCGTTCGACTCGGAGACCTTGCGGCTAGGCATCAGCGCCAGCACCTCGCTGCACATGTTATTCTGCAGGCGCACGGCATCATTCATGACCAGCAGCTCGTCGACCCAGCCGGAGCATTCAGGACGCGGGCAAGGTGGACTTGGAGGTCGATGCCCAGTAGCGGCTTGATATTTTGCTGGTGCCAGGATAGCTTGGCACAAAGCTTCCTCTGGATACCAACACACGCTGAAGTGCACCACACAGCGCGTCGGAACTGCTTGCTGCGTAGCCGCGCAGCAGCTTGCGATTCTCGTTATATTTGCTTTCGAATAAATAACCTTTTGAGACCAACGGCAATATCCCGTCAACCTCTCTAATCTAATAACATTCATTTGGCTGATTTGGTTGTAAAGACACTGGGGCAGGCTTGAAGTAGGACACATCACCACCACCACCATCGCCACCAACCAACCAATCAGCATCAAAGCAGATGAACCGCTCTACGGTATCCATAGCCGGGCAGGCAGAGCTCCAGAGCGTTGGCTGTCTGGGAGTGATCGTGAGCTCTGAGCACAGTCAAGGACAGAACTTCAGAATACCGTGTATATATATCGTTAAGCAAAGTCCAGTCGCGTCACACCCAAGCACCATCCAAACAAAACAAGTCGCCTGAATCCCTCGCGAAATTAATATTAAGGACGCCGTTTAATTCGCGATCAGCAATGCGTTAAGCAGCCGTCGCGCTCCCGTGTTTGTCAGTTTAATAACTGCGCGACAGGGGCCTTGCATTTTAATTTTCGATCGAGGTCGCGAGGGAGAGAAGCAGCGAGGGAACGAGCGGATCAACCTTGCACTCCACATGCAGACCGCACTGGCTCAACAACTTGCACCTTGAAGTTTTCCCTGCAAAAATGGATTTCACTAGAATACATCAGTAACCCTTCCCCCCAACTTCTCAGTTCCTTGGAGCTCCCCCTCTCAAATTCAGTTATTCATCCGCAACTTCAACTTCGATCTGTCAGTTCGCAATGTCGACCACGCAGAGACGTGGTTGAACTTTGTGTATCACTCCAACAGTCCATTGCAAATCGCAGACCGGGTGAATCCTCCGACTTTCACGTCTAAATTCCATCAGACATCTCACTTTTGAAAGGAAATTCGCCACATTTACGGATTCCACCTAAAATTTGAGGACTTCAATTTCCTTGTGAAAGCGTAAACTCCATTTAAAATCGACCAATCCTCGCTGCAACGACGCAGATAGTCTCCGAGATCCCACGCTTCTCCGACAAACCCGCCTGGTTTACGCCACCTTGGCGTTCGTCAAACGCCGATACGCAATGAGGCTGAAGTTGAGTCGACCAACACGCAGGTCGTGAGCACTAAGCACGAGGCTGCCGCCTCCTGGAGGCGCGAAAAAGGACGGGGGACTTTGAACTTGCCCATCTGTGCTCGCGCCAGGACTCCACCGTCATCCTATCTTTCCTTGATTGGGACGGTGCACGTGCTTGAAGGACGGTGGTCTTGGGTTGTTTAATAACAAGGAACACGCAAGGTAATGATGGCTCTTTCCGAGAGGAAAGAGAAGAGTCGCGACAGGATACTTCTCTCATTCCTCATTTTGACGTCTTGTGAGCACATCAAACTTGGCTCGAGAACAACCCGCCAGCACACGATCCCACTTCGAAGCCAACATGAGCGGAAAGAGTGACTCCAGCACCCAGAGTCAAGACGTCTCCATCGACGTGGCCGACAACAACGACTACGTGGGGATGCCGCTCACGCCGAAGATGGAGCTGGGCAAGCAGTCGCGTTTTGCCGTGCAGAGCGTGCACCTGCGCGAGTGCTTCGCCGAGTTCCTGGGCACGCTCATCATGATCCTGTTCGGCATGGGCGTGAACAACCAAGTGACGAACTCGGAAGACGCCAACGGCACGTGGCTCAGCATCAACATTTGCTGGGGAATCGGCGTGCTCATCGGCGTGTATTGTACGGAAGGCATCAGCGGTGCGCACCTGAACACGGCAGTGACGCTTTGCCACGCGTGCTACGGCCGCCTGCCGTGGTGGAAGGTTCCGGGCTACATGATCTCGCAGGTGCTGGGCGCCTTCGTGGGTGCCTTCTTGATCTACGTGATGCAGTACCAGAACCTGAACGTGATTGATCCGAACCGCGAGACGACGCAGAAAAGCTTCGCGACGTACCCGAGTGACCAGATTTCCAACTACACGGCCTTCTACACGGAAGTCATTGGCACGGCTGTGTTGTTGCTGGGAATCTACGCCATCACGGACCAGCGCAACCGCCCGGCCGGCCCCGTGGGTGCTCCGTTTGCGTTCGCGCTGCTGATCATGGCTCTGGGCATGGCGTTCGGCATGAACACTGGCTACGCTATTAACCCGGCCCGTGACTTCGGTCCTCGTCTGTTCACGAGCATGGCCGGCTGGGGCTCCAAGGTGTTCACGCTGCGTGACCACTACTTCTGGATCCCGATCGTGGCTCCGCTGGTGGGTGGTCCGATCGGCGGCGGAGTGTACATTCTGCTCGTTGAGATGCACCACCCCGTGCGGCCTTCTCTGTAAGAGACGATTGACGACGCGAACTTGATTTTTCCAGCAGTGCTCCCACCGTGGCGTTATGAATAGCGTCGATTGACGCTGCGCAGGTGGAGAGCTGTTTCCTCAGTCTAGTCCAGCGCCGTGGAGTGGCTTCATTCAGCAGCTTCCTCCTTGGTTAGCTAGTTTCATAAAATAACTCAAGCAATATAAAGTAATTCTTCGTTTAGAAAGCTCCACTTGAACTTGACGCAGAAGGCGTCATCATCTCGTTCAATCTGGTCTAGCAGGAGCGATCTTCACCACGTCAACGCCATACGCGTCAGACCTCTTTCCGATCATTTTAATCCGCTAGCTGTGAACGTAGCATAGCATAACATAGCGTAATACGCGCACGCACTTGAAGGTTCCTGAATCAAAACCAAGGCGAGATTTACGAGAGCGCTTTCTTATCCGAAGTGTCTTGCAAGAGATGGCGAGCCATGGTGGCCGTCATCTCCGGGACGCGAGATACATACATGCACCTCGTTATCGAACGGCCAACACGAAGCAGCCCCAGAAAGTCAGTCCTCTCGTGCGGTACAAAACAAACTCCGAGGAGCATTCAAATGTGCTTCGCTGCGCTGCATTGAGCAGCTGCAGCAACGTAGAAATCTGGAGTCCTCGTAAATCCATCTCGAGAACGGAAGAAACGCTCAAAACCAAGCAGCAAGAGCAGTCGGGACGAAAGTGCATCCAACCCTGTCCAAATCAATGTGGGTGATGGGAGTGGTCCTGTGTCTTTGCGACCATTTCGGATAAATGGGCAAAAGGTGCATGCATTATGCACCGATGCGCCAAAACAGAATCCAAAACGACAATTTTGGCGAAGTAGAAAGAGGAAAAAAGAGCTGGATTGAGAGCTGCAATTTTGGAATCTATTTTTTTTTTACGGAGAATGCCAATCTGAAATGCTTATCCTCGTCAGTTATTCTTCTGGTGGGCCGCGAATCAGATATCGTTAATTAAGACGGCTTATTCCTAATTTCTAAATTAATGTACTAACAGCTTCGTGCGAGGTCCGTGAATAAGCTTCTATCTATTATTTGTATGTTTGCGGTCTCAGCCGAGCATACTAAATAGCGGGACTAAATTTAATACCACCAAGCATGTCTATCGTTCCTTATCGAATCAGTTGTGTACGCTCGCAGGGATTTGTCTCGAAAATCAAAAGCACTATTCGATAGTAAAATCGAGCGGAGGCATGATTTGTTTCGGCATTTGCTAAAAAAAGGTTAAAATCATATTTCGGTAAAATACATGTGCAGTACTGAAATACCGACAATGAAATGTGGGGATGAGAGCATGCGGCTGTTCACGGAACACCACAGGCGATCCGCATTTCCAAGCCCCAAAGTGCTGCCAATCGTCACGAAAGCTCCAAGCAGCTCGAGCCGGCTACATGCCAGCTTCAGTCTCGCTGTGCACGTGCACATGCATCATCCCACCAGTCAAAATTCCAGCCTCTTCGCCGAGCCGGCTCGTATCTTCCTTCATCAATTGGCTCGAGGGATTCGTTCTTGACACAAAGGGAGGTACGTACCGTAGAAGGCAATCCAGAATGGCCACATAATTCTACCACCAGCCCTCTCTCCTGTGGTCTGGCTACGGTCCCTCTTAATCGTCTCTGTTGGTCTCTGCCTTTTTCTAAAGAACTACCCAAGGAAAACACAGCCACGTCGCATGCTTGCTTTCCTTCAGCCTATGCGCCAAAGTGCGAGATTCCAATCCCAGCTCGGGGAAGCTCATTCTCAATTGTACCTTCGAGTGCTCAAGTCCATTCAAGCTTTAAGAGGTCCAGAGTGCTTCACATTGGCACAACCCGGTCAACCAGAGCACAATGGCATTCGACCAGACTCAGTACAAGTACGCAATGGACGACGTGGCTCCGGCGGCGACTCCAGCGACCTACGCGATCAACGGCGACCAGGCTGACGAGGTCGAGAACGGCTACGCCACAATGCCCACCACGCCAAAACAACCCGCCATCTACCCCACCATCGACGAAAAGCGGACCGGTATGTCCAAGTTCCACGTCGAGAGCGTGCATCTGCGCGAGTGCTTCGCCGAGTTCCTGGGCACGCTCATCATGATGCTGTTCGGCATGGGCGTGAACAACCAAGTGACCAACTCGGACGATGAAAAGGGCACGTGGCTCAGTATCAATATTTGCTGGGGAATCGGTGTTCAACTAGGCGTGTACTGCACGGAAGGCGTGAGCGGCGCGCACCTGAACACGGCAGTGACGCTGGCACACGCTGTGTACGGCCGCCTGGCATGGTGGAAGGTTCCAGGCTACATGCTCTCGCAACTGTTGGGCGCATTCATCGGCGCGTTTATGATCTACGTCATGCAGTACCAGAACCTGAACGTGGTGGACCCGAACCGCGAGACGACGCAGAAAAGCTTCGCGACATACCCGAGCGACCAGATCTCCAACTACACGGCCTTCTACACGGAATTCCTGGGCACGGCGGTGCTTGTATTGGGCATCTACGCCATCACAGACCAACGCAACCGCGCGGCTGGACCAGTGGGTGGGCCGTTTGCTTTTTGCATGCTGATCACGGGTTTGGGCATGGCGTTCGGTATGAACACGGGCTACGCTATCAATCCTGCTCGTGATCTCGGGCCTCGTCTGTTCACGTTCTGCGCCGGCTGGGGCTCCAAGGTGTTCACTTTGCGCGATTACTACTTCTGGATCCCGATCGTGGGCCCGCTGCTGGGCGGCGTGTGCGGTGGTGGGTTGTACCGCTTGCTGGTGGAGATCCACCACCCTCGGGCACCGCTTCTGTAAACGCAATGCATTAGACCGCGTGTGCGTGCAATCTACAACAGATTGCATCACAAGCAATGCAATATACAATAGTGAACGTTTTACATTTCTAGATTTCGTCGGTAAAGCAAGAAGCTGTGCACACAAAATATCACAGCACACATCAACATATCTGGCATCAATTCAGATTCTGTCATTTCATCTGAAATCTCAGATCGCTTACTGGTTTCATTCGTGATTCAGTTAAGTATATTAAGTTTACCTTGCGATCTCACGCGATAAAACTATGTGAGATCCGTCCCAGCTCCCGCCTCTGCATCGTCGACTAGCTCCATCGCCACCACTGCTGAGAACGCGGGTGTGCCTACAGCGCGCCGCCCGCTAGCCCCAACACGCCTGATTACCAGACTGTCTCCCACAACATGGACTCCAACCTCTGCACTTACAGGTTTGGAGCCCACGCCATAGTCCTTCGCATCATTCTGTTGTTCGTTGTGGCCACAACCACACGTGACAGCACCGACACAACGAGCCAACTTCTGAGCCTAGAGCAGTCAATTCCATACGCCAACACAGACACGAAAGGACCATGACAATATACTCTATTGGGTTGCTTTACTTTACACTCTATTGCCTCCAGGGACGCGCTCCTACAGAAGCGGCTCACGCGGGTGGTGGATCTCCACCAGAAGACGGTACAGACCGCCGCCGCACACGCCGCCCAGCAGCGGACCCACGATCGGGATCCAGAAGTAGTGGTTCCGCACGGTGAAGACCTTGGAGCCCCAGCCCGC
>MBAC02004753.1:0-19121 GCA_001712635.2 Nothophytophthora sp. Chile5
TAGCAGAGTTGGTCGGGCAAATGCGACAGCAACTGGGACTCGTAGGCCTGTTTCCGGCCTGTGAACTTCTGGTGGTAGAAGCGCCGGATCTCGGCGCTCAGCTCCTCAGAGATATCCATCCGCTCCAGAACACTGTTGAGTGTGTTGAGTCGCTCAATGTGATGGTGGCGCGGTGCCATCACGTTGGAAATGGTGCTGGACATGGCCCCCACCACGCCGAAGTTGATGATTCCGCCCACGAAGACCCACAAGGCGGCAAAGAAGCTCTCGGCGGTCGAGTAAGCCACGATATCGCCGTAGCCCACGGCCGTCAGCGTCACCACAGCCCAATACACGGAACGCAGATAAGCGAACGACGCCTTGTACGTTGACGTCGGATCTTCCAGTGGAAAGGCCGAGCCTATATGAGGGTAGCAGTCGAACTTGACCCACGAGCAGTTTTGGTAGAGCGTGGCTTGTCGGAGACACTCGGAGCGGGTCAAGTCCCACATGACAGCACTGTCCTCACTATCCGACGGAGTTCCCCGTGGGAGCCACGCCATCTCGAACCAGATGCAGCCGACGATGTGAAGCATGAGTGTGACTCCTAACACGAGGGAAGCGACAAGATGCAGCTTGGAACTCACGCCATACAAGTCACTGATGCCCTGAAACAGACTCGGAACCAAGCGCAGTCGCAGCAAGCGAAGCAAACGGAGGATCCATGAGTACCCTTGGACTGTATCAAAGGGTAGGGAGTCCATGATAAGCCCAGCAGGTAGCCAAGCCAGAAGATCGAGGTAGAAGCCGTCTGCCTTGTAGGCTGCGAAGATGAGGTCGGGATCCACGACATTCAGCATCACGATCGGGTCCAAATGAACCAGGTATCGTGAGCGCAGGATGAGGTCGACTCCGAAAAGCAACTCAACTAGCAACGTCAAGCCATAGCGACCGCCGTACTCGGGCTGGACCACGAACATATTCTGGTCCTCGATCATAGAAATGAAGACGGCGAAGTACGGGACCTCGAAGGCGACGTAGATGATGGCCAGCAGACGCACGGTGTCCCAGCGCACACGGAATGCCGAGCCGGGCAGACGCCAAAGCACACTTTTCCTCTCCTCTGCGGAATAATTGTCGTCAGCCACGAGACTGTGTGCGCTCCCGCCACCGCCCTCGTGACCTCCACGCAATCCCAGCAGCTTCTTGGTCTTGCGTAGCTGCGTGGAGTACTTTTCCAGGGTTGAGGCCATCCGATCACGTGCTTCGACCTCACTCCCCCGGTAGAAATGGGTGAGGGCCTCGTCAAACTTGGCTTTGGCCAGCACGTAGAGCTCACAGAAGGTCTTGGCGATGGCTTTTTCCTCGTACTTCTCCGGGCAGAGCAGACAGCTGTCGGCGAAGAAGTCGCCGGTCTGGCATTCCTTGGGATTGGAGCCGTCGAAGGCCGAGAGTACCACCTTGCCCCGGACGACGAAGAACATTTGAGCGTTGATCTTTGGCTCGATAATCTGGTCCGCCGGCGAGTACACGCGTCGCACGAGTGCGAGAGCCAGCAGATTGATGAACTCGACGCTCTCTTTCATGAGGAAACACACCTGCTTGATGCGACTGGCCTTGAGCGTCGCAACGACTTTGGACTGCAGGTGTTTGGGCATGAGATGCAGGGCCTCCTCACTGTCGAGACTGTGGTGCGTGTTCCATGAGTAGCTGAAGTACGCGATGACCTGATGACGCACCGCACGTGGGATGTTCTGCGAGCGCATGTACTCCCGAGCGTTGTCGACGTGCGTCGAATAGGCTGCGTACCGTGAGTTTCGAAAGCGGAAGATGAAGAGAAACGTGGCCAAGAGTGACGAGCCGAAGAGCGCGCCCATGAGCGTGACGGCCACCACGTAGAGCGTCTCGGCGTCCGATACGGGAGTCACGTCGTCATAACCGAGAAGCACCAACGTCCGTGAGGCCCAGTACAGTGTGCGACTGTACTTCCGCACCACGGAGGCACCATGAAGCTGGTCACGGACGACCCAACTGGTCTCTACATTTGGGTCACAAGCTTCCAGGGAGATGCCACACTGAGCATGCGCAATCAGCATGTAGCCGCATGCCACCCAATGACACAAACCCGCACACAAGCCGATATTCTGCACGAGGCTGTGGATACCCGTGGAGGACATGTGCTGTACCCAGGCACGGTCCGAGTAGATGTTGCCAATGCGTGTGAGGCAGTGACGGAGACGGTAGATGCGGCACAGTTTGGTGATCCGCACCAGATGCAGCGCATTGAAGGCACCGGATGCATACGGGAAGAGCTCCATTGGCAGGAGTGCCACGATCTCCAGAGCAAACTCCACATTACGCGTCAACATGAACTTCCGTCGGGACAAGTCATCATCTGCTCCACCTCCGGGCATCGAAGACAATGGACCAATGGTTGCAAGCGTCCACTTGGCTTTCCCATGCCGCAGCCCGGAGAAAGAGGGCGTGCGGCTCAGCATCTTGGGCGTCTTGAGTCGGTTGGCGTCACGCGTGAGTTTCTTGCCCATTTCAAAGCTGACGGAGTCCGACAGCTGCGAGAACGCGTCCTTCCACAGTCGGTAGAAGCTCACGAACTCCACCAAGCCGATGAGATCCACGACGATGTCCATTGCCTGAAATACACTGAGCTCCTTGGTCCAGCGGTGAGTGCTCTCCGACTCGCTGCTGTCGTAGGGGTTATAGTAGAAGGCGATGCGGAAGGGCACCGTCAAGAAGAGGTACAGCACGGCGTACAAGCTGATGGCCACATTGATGGTCTCTCGCGTCGTCCAGGGAAGCCGTTTGTAAAAGCGCAGCAGGGGTCGGAGTATGCGGCGATGGAAACGTCGCCAAGCGCGGAAAAACAGCTCGCTGGATGTTCGGGACCCGTGCTTGGGTCTGTACCCTGGGGCGGGACAGTTCACCGGCGGCGGATAGGCAGTGGGCCCCTCCACGGCCCCCACTATCCCCCTTGGCTCCTCTCCATCTCCGCTCGCGTACACTTTGTTCTGGGGCATCACCACAACAAAGACAGACGGCCTTGATCCATGAAAGGAGGTGGCCAGGCGGTAGAAGAACGGGGGTACACGCCCAGCCAGGAGCAGCAAGAGGCCAGGCTGAATGCGAAGCGGAAATGGCAAGAGGACGGCGATAAGGCGGGGGTTTCAGCTTTTACGCCCTTTGCGCGAAGCGGATGGTTAGAATGAGCCAGTCAGCAACCCATCCACGAAGCAACCCAACACAGAATGGGTATTCAACACCGCCACCCAGTGCTCCGACGTTTGTGTTGCTCAAAATAGCTTCATTTAGCCGCTACACCTGGTTAAACATATAACACAGCCACACACAACCAACTGCGGGACCAAGGCAACGGACGAACGCCCCGTCGTGCAGTTCGGAATCTCGATGCGCAATCACCAGTCAATGACAGTGACAGGCAGGCGCAGCAGTTCAGCAGCATTTGACACGGCGCTCTGATCTACGATCTCATCTCGGGTAAAGAGCAATGAAGAGGAAACCAAGAATCTGATTGCATTGACAGGAACCGAACAGCTGCGTCGTTATCAGCTACGTTAACGCCCCTAGCGTTGTTGTAGCACGCGTCGAGCGTCCCTCGTTGCCCAACAAGCGACGTTGGTTTGTGTCTAAAATGTTGAGATATGGAGCAGTGATTGAGTCAAGACGCAGACTCGAGAGGCGAGTCGCTTTCGCCGGCCTTCCCTGAAAGTCTTTCCGGCGAGGGCCCGCGGTGGTTCCCGTCACATTAAAGCCGGCCGAGAGGTGGCATGGCCCTGGCACGTACACCGTCGGCTGAGTCGCTGCTGTGAAGCAGGGCGTGATGAAGTATCTCTCGAACCTATAAATACTCGTGCATCAATTGATCGCTATTAACATAACTGCACAGCTTGTCCGACGAGGACGACCGCGAGGCAGCTTACGTGTCCGCATCGTGAATTAATATTTGTATTATATTTGAGGGCTGATACAGTAAAAAACTAAATCGAATTTGAAACTCTAAAACATTAATTTTGATTACCTCTATTTTTTTGTTTTGCTTTTGTTTAACCCTTCTAGCCCCGGAATCTATTCTATATCCTACATATTAAGCCCTATAGTTGGTTTTTGTATGGTTTGAAATCGACCAGATTATTTCCTATTGCAAGCCGTTTCGAAAAAAGGGAGGAAAAAGAGCCAAAACTTTCAAGAAAATGGGCGATTTCTGGACACAAACTGCGCGATATTGAACAAAAGCGTGGCGTGTACCCAAACATCTGTTTAAATGGCCACCTTCCATTGGCGGTTGAAACGTTGAGATGATTCGCAACCCAACAACTAACCTCTATCAATCATAGCCCTTTCTAATTCGTTGCCTGAAAGTTTTTGGCGCGCCTCATGAGTGATTGGCAGAAGCGCGCCGTTGACAGAAGGCGGGAGCGCGCGCGAAATGCGGGCAGAGGAAGAAATTGCCCAGTTCCTTACTAGTAAGGAAAGGAACTGGGCAATTTCTTCCTCTGCCCGCACAATACGTCAAGCGACTAGATCTGTGCTTTATGCAATCGGGTATGTTTTATTCAGCTCTGTGCGCTCCTAGTTACTCTCTTCCGCTTCCTCTTCGTCTGACTGCGCTCGCTTTCGTTTGCCGCTGCGAAAGCGAATCTTCTTCAGGTTTGGCGGGATATTCTTACCGACGTTCCAGGTGTCGTGCCACACCTGAGCGCACGTTAGCGTATTGCCGCTCTCCACGCGGCGAACCTGGCGGCAAAGAGGAACGCGACCGCCGAAGTAGGCGCTGCAGGCTTGACAGTAGTAGCTCGTCTCGTACGACTTCGTCGACGCGAACGCTGAACACACCTTGCACAAGTACTGACGCCGCTTGTTTTGCGTGTCTGTGACGTAGAAATCGGCCGTGTTGACCAGCGTGTGATCTCCACGGGGCACAGGGACCGACAACAGGTCCTCCGCATTCAGGTGCGTCTCAAAGTTTACATCGCGGAGGCCCAGCAGCTCATTGTGTAGGCGGTGCATGTAGGCTGCATGCGTGGGGGGCTTTTCACCCTTCTTCTTGAGCTGAATGTTGTGAATTATCAATCCGTTGACAATGGCCATGTCCACGATACCGAGGAAGAGCTGCTTGTAGTACTTCCTGAAGGAGATGCACTTCTGGATGGAGTATCGCTGGAGCCGCAGCTGGTCGTGAACATCGACACCACCCATACCGCCGGTGTAGTCCACAACTAGCTGGGGACATGGTGTCACGGTGACTGACCCATTCTTCTCCTTGCGATTGACCGCCGTCTGATGCGTACTGCACCCCGTTGCCAACATGTTGACAGGCCTGGAGTCCATCCACGAGAGTGCCACCAGGTACGGATACTTCGTTGAATGGGCAATGCGGTACAGACCACGCTTCATTCGTTTTGGCTTCTTCTTCTGCTTGTACTGGATGGCCTCGCACCAACTGAGGCGGTTCGTACGGACAGTACCAACGTGGTACAAGCCCATGGCATGCAGCTTGATCGACAGCTGAACGGAGGAGTAGTAGATATCGGTTATGACCAGCCGCTTGTACGGTTGCCCATGCAGCGCCTTCTGGATGTTGCGCACAACCGCCTTGGTACCCACGTTCTTCTCCTTCCTGTCTTCTGACGGCTTGCCCAAGTAGACCTCGATACTAATCAAGACAGTACAGAATAACGATTTCACAGGTTAGCGTACTCTGTAGGGTACCGAATACCGAAGGCTGTAATCGACAGAATAGAGAGACGTACCGAGCACAGTATGCTGTCACGGCGCAGCACGTCATGTAGAACTTGGTCCCCCACTTCGTAGGCTTGTCCTTCATGTATACTCGCATTGGATTCATTTGGCTTCTATTCGGAACCATCCCCTCGTCGAAGGAGATGTCTTTCCCAAGTCGATATCCTCGTCGGAACGTGTGCTGAACCGCCTGCAGCACCGGTCGGATCTTCCAGGCCTTGTCGTTCGCCGACGTGGTGGTCTCGTTATCATTGAAGTGCAGGAACCGGGTGATCGTCTCGAACCGAGGCCGCTTCATAAAGCGTGAGAATGTGCCACGAGGGATTGCGCCGTCTTCCGTGGTAGACCAGTGCTTCCTCAGGCCGTCGGGGACAGGACAGATGGCCCGGGCAATGAGGAGACCGATCACATGCACGATCTCATGCGGCTTGATTGCCTTGAAGCGACGCATCTCATCCATGATATCGACAAGATCAGGCACACTCTTGCGAGGATCCTTGGCCTGTTGGTTCAGCAAGCGTGCGCGCTTCTCGTCTGCCATCGCTGGAATGCTCTGAGTTCGAAAGCGGTTCGTTTCTTCAGCGATGTGAACCCACAGCGCCTTCGGCAAGAAGTAGAAGAACAGGCCTAGCGGCGATTCAGCAAATCCCAGGGCAGAGCGCGTTGGTCCCCACTCTCCATCGTAGTAGTCAGCTGCAGCATCCAGTTTTAGGTCACCTGCCCACGAGATATAACACAAATACAGAGTAAATCACCTCGTAAAGTATACGTTTCTGTAGCATCCGGACGTACCACAATGATCCGAATCGAAGGTCTCCCAGCCCGAAGCCGTTAGCTCGCGTAGTTCGTCTTCGGTCGTTTCGAAGGTTGGTTCCAGTTGGTCGTCGTCGTCGCTGTCATCGAGATCGTCCACTCCGGCGCTTACTGTAACTTCTTCATCGCCTTCGTCTTCAGTATCATTGTCCGCCATCACGTTTTCACCTTCACCGTCCGAATCAACACCTTCGGTGGATGCCTCCGCGCACAAGTTGATGTCGTCGTCGTCGATCGCGCTAAATAGGTCTTCCTGTCTCAATGCGTCCATGAACTGCTCGCTGTCAAAAGCGTCCACCGGATTCTCATGCACGTCACTCTCACTCTTGCTTTCTTCTCCGTCATTTGCCCGCGCACACCTACCAGCGTATTCTGTAGCATCCGGAATAGCTTGTTCTGTAGAAGCCGGAGCAGTCGCCGTCAGACCAGAACTGGCAGTCACGGAAGGCATCGAAGCGACAGCTGGCTGTCGTGGCGGTTGCTTACGCGCCGCTCGGTACGACGCCTCCTTCCCAGTGGGTGGTGGATGTATAGCTTGTACGATGCGCGCAGCCAGCTGTGTAGATGCGGACACTAGAGGAGATACGGGCACCGCCAGATACACGGGAGTGCCGACCGTTGCAAGAAGCGATGCAGGAGTTGGCGCTGGTGCAGAAGCTGGCGCAGGAGCTGGCGCAGGAGTTGGCGCTGGTGTAGAAGCTGGGACAGGATCTGACGTAGGAGCTGGCGCAGGAGCTGGCGCAGAGGCTGATGTTGACGGGGGCGCCGGGGCTAGCGCTGGCGTTGGAGCTGAAAGAGTGGCCGACGCAGAGACTAAGCCAGCCGGAGACACAGGAGTCGACGCAGGAGCTGGCGCTGTAGCTGGAAGTCGAAGCATGCCTGAGAGCCTCGCGAATATCATCAACTCGGTCTCGCCTGCGCCCAGCAAATTGTTATGTTAGTGTATGAAGGCAAACAATAAGATTATCGCATGGCACGCACCAACAAAGAAGTCCACGCCGCGCTTTGAGTCGTCCAGGCGGCCGGTTATACCGGGCATGACGTAGATGTAGTCCACGCTGAGACCCCTTGGCTTCCGCGATTTCCATCCCGCGGCGGTCAGCTCACGCCACAGCCGCTTGAATGGCTTTTCGTGGGGCATGTTCATGTTGGCTGCGTTTCCAAACTGAGGAGGAGGAAATGGAGGGCGGAGAGAATCCGTTTGAAAAGTTTGAAAACCTCCCTCCTCTTTATACGCCCATTCTCTTGTCGTTGGGTTATCCCACCCAAGCTCACCATCATCAGCACTTTTTCTGGAAGGATCCCATACCCTACGCCATACAAACTTTTATATGCGGGATAACACCCGCGGGGGAAGATAATAGCCTATTAAATCCTGTCATACAGCTTATTCTGTAGGATACAGAATACGGGGCTAGAGGGGTTAACATGTAAATGCAGGGCCGCCGTATATTTCAAGCTGAAGACACGGATCCACACAGGCAGCATAATATTTGTCCGGCGACTATCGCCTTGTAAAAGCATGCCAAGTAGAAAGCAGAAGCGCAAGCAAAAACGCATACAAATATCCTCTCGGTTTTGCGGAGCAGTGTGGAGTAGTGAAAGCTCACAGCCAAACACCAGACGCAGACATCTGAGAACTCTGTTCATTCAATGGGGCCTTCCGGTGCATAACGCTAGCAGACGCGGATGCAAAAGCAGGCAAATTGCAATTTGAAGTCGAATGGAATGTTGTGAGCTGATCTGCCCTGGCTGGGACGTGCACCAAATGTCAGTCTCCCTATCATGCGATTTCGTTGCTGGTCTTTACAAAGTAACGGCGAAGGCGCTGTCGTGTGCTGTCGCAGTCACGACGTACCGCTGAAGCGTTCGCAACTGGCCTAAGAAATGCTCGAGGCTCAGCGCAGTGGGTGGGACTCCGCCATTCAAATGCACGCACTTGGGACCAGGAACGGGGCAACGTCGAAGGCCTTGACGCTCGCGAACTGGTCCATGTCGGACGCACGAGCGTGCCGCTCTCGCGGAACTGCAGCGTCCAGTGCGCATGAGACAGCGAGGAAGCCGCCGACAGCGAAGCGCTGTGGGCGTCGCACACCACGGCCTTGCAGATGTGCTGGTACAACTGGACTCGCCACGCTGCGTTCTCCATGGTGGTGGCGAATTTCTTGGGCGCCGCGACAACTCGCACACGGAAATGCTGAGCGTTTGCGGCGACCAAGTTCGAATTGGCCAGCCAGTGCGCCAGTCGCGGCAGGAAGGCCGCACAAGTCGTTTCCATGTAGTACTTGAGACTCTTCTCCGTTATCACGAAGACGGGGCCCATGGTGGCAGCCACGCGAAGCAACTCGATAGCTTGCTCCTCAACGGCAGCAAGCGCCTGTTGCAAGTACTGGTCCCGCACGTAGCAGTTCCATGCAGCTTTTCGTGGGCTGCAGGCCGATACGGCTCGTCAGAAACGCCAGCACGTCTTCCCACGCGATCACGAAGGCGGCCATACGGGCGGGCGGGACTGATCTGCTGGGGGAGCAAGGGGCTGCTGCAGACGGGTAGCACGGAATGGTCGGGTGGTAGGCGGCAGTGTTCATGTTTTAGGTTGGTTTGGTGACAAGCATGTGAATTGGAGAATGAGGCGAAACGTAGCAGCCAAACGAGAGAAGCAAACTCTGGGATCCTTCGTGTCCACGGGCAACAAGCTGCCAGTGGTGTTCGTTTATGAAGCCCCAGCAGATTGTTGCAGCGTTTTTGGTCGCGTCAGAAGTTTATGTTGAAAATTGTAATAAAACTACCGCCGAAAGCGCCGATGCAACACCATGTGCATATTCGTCGGCGATCTCGGGTTGCCAACATGAACAATCGAACATTGCCGTGCCTGTCTGTGTTGATGCCTCTTCCTCCCTACCGCTAGCATTCGCCTACACAATCTGACTGGATTGGGGCGTCAACCAGCGTCCACCTCCTTACCAGTCCTGGGTCGTTAGCGTATGTTGCTCCCCATCGCTTAACGGTCGTAGCGGGTGGCGCCGCCACCCGGCGGATGACGCGGTTGGCCGCTTGCGCTGCTCTGGTGGCGCTGCTGGTGCATGTTGCGCAGTCCAGCCTTCAGGGCCTCGAGTCCTCGCGGCGCTGGCGGGGCGCCTTGCGAGGCCCCCACGTGGCTGGATGGGAAGGCTTGGGCTGGCTGCAGACTGCCTCCAAACGCCGATTGAATGGGGGCGCCGCCGCTCCTCGGCCCAGCTCCGCGTCCGCCAGAGCCATAGTGAGACTCACGGCCACCGCCGTAGTTGCCTTGGTAGGGCTGACGACTGTTCCCTCCGTGCTGGCCGCCGTTATAGCCGCCCCGTGACTGGTTTTGGCTGTACCCTCCTTCACTCCCATCCCGGTAGTCGGAGCTTGGTCGGCCGTAGGACGCCTGACCCTGTCCGTTGTTGTACTGATTGCCACCGTATTGGCTACCTCCACCAGCCGCGTTGCCGTACTGGCCGCGCTTGTTTCGGGGCTCTTGTGATCCCCAATTGCCGTAGCCGTTGTTCAGGTACTGGTTGTACTGGGGCTGCTGAGCTCCTGCGTAGCGATCCACGCTCAGGTTGTTGTTCACGAATCGTTGCTGGCCTCCCTGCTGCTGGCCGTAGCGTTGGCCGTTGTTGAAGCCGCCGCCACGGCCGCCACGCCCCCCGCGTCCGCCGTTTCCACCACGCCCGCCGCCTCCGCGAGACATGAAGTTGTGGTGCACGTTCGTGGAGTTCGAGGCACCGCCAGCCAAATCCACAATGTTGATGTTGGCCTTGCCGAAGAACGGGATCGTGATACGCTTGTCGTTGTCCGTGATCAGCGTCGGACTCGGGTGTTCCGCACCTTCCAAGATGCGCGAAAGATGCGGCAGCTTGGGAGGGAGACGGTACTGGAAGCTGTAGCACTGGTTGTTCGGGATGTCCATCAAGTGCTGCTGAGACTTCTCGGGACTCGGGACGATCCCGCCAATGGGGAAGTACAGCGCGTCGATGTAGATGAGTGTGCCATTGAAGGATTCGGAGATCTTCGGGTCCGCCTGCGCCTCCGCGAGCTCCGTAGTCGGCGGATTGGCGGTCACGGGGCACTTGGAGTGGAAAAACACCACTTCTTTGCCGAACCTTTCGTTGCGTTTCCGCTCCGCCTCGGTTAGTTTCTGGTTGGGATCGCTCATCGCCTCCAGCAGCCGCTCTTCGTCGATGAACGGCAGAAGAACCACCCAGAGCCACGGCATGGCCTTGCCATTGGGGTCCACGGGGATGTCCTTCGGGTAGAAATCGATGATGGGCGACTCCGAGTCGGACATCAACCACCGGTACGGCTTCGGAATGGCGTGGCCACTTCCCGCGGGGAACACGCCCATGAGTTGCTCGAACGGGTGGAACGGGAGTCCCTCCTCGAACGTAATCGTGAAGCGATCGATGTTACGCAAGTCCGAGGCAAATGGAGCGTAGTGGAACGGGTAGAACCACTGCCACGACGCACAGCCAGTGTAGTAGTACCGCATGACCCAGCACAGCCCCTCGATGTAGCTATGGAACACACGTTCGCGACCGCCACCGTTCTCAATGTCGTCGGCCTTCAGCTTGTCGCTGTAGTACCGGGTCTTCCACCCGGGCTCCCCGAGCCGCACGACGTCCTGCACCTCTGTGCGATACTGCTCCAGCTGGTTCTCGACCGACTCCTTCACGCGTGCCTTCACAGCCTCCTCCGCCGTCATCCCGCCGTATTTCTTATCTGCAGCGATGATGGTACTGTCGATGCGGCGCTTTTTGACGATCTCCACGGCCGAGTCCTTGGCCGCCGCCGCTGCGATTTGGTCTTTCTTCTCATTGGAGATCCGGAACTTCCGTCTCCGTTCGTTTTCCGCTTGTTTGACGGCGCGGCGCTGGAAAATCACGTCTTCCACCTGTCCCACCTCGGCCAGGATCACGTCGACCCGCGAGAGATCCACGTCCCCGCTATCTGTGAGGTACCCGCCCATGGCCGGCAGCAGCTTGGCGTAGATCAAGATGAGGAAGTCCAGCGCACCGTCGCGGATGTCCAGCGACGGCAAATGCGGCAGGAAATCGTTTCCCACGAAGAAACAGAGGAACACGAAGTCGTCAATCACGCGCTCAAAGTCGTACTCGAATGGCAGCACTTGGGACAGCGGCTACACCAACAAACAGAGCGTGTACGTTAGAACAACCGCGTCCAGTCGAATGAGAAAGAGAGCAAGTGAGTGGTACCTCGAACTCCACTTGCAGGTACTCGCGCAGAGTGGCGATGTGCAGGTATTGCAGCGGCTTGAGGTCAGAGGCGATGAGGTCGTCGTCGTGTTCGCCGAACTCGCCGCGCTTGCGCTTGTTCTGTGGCACGCCGTTGGCGTCCAGCACCACCTGCTGCTCTTTTTGGCGCTCGCGCTCGTACTTTTGCTTCCCGAAGAGCACTTCTTCGCGCAGGATAGAAAACTTCACCTCGTGCGTGGCGAGTCCCAGCATGATCAGGTCGGCGTCGAGGCCGTGCAGCACGTGATGCTGGTTCGGGTCATACCCTGGTTGAGCGCGTTGCACGCGAATGTACTGCATTAGCTTGTGCTCGCCTTCTCCCGGCACGCCCGCATCTGAAAGAACGATCTTCAGGGGGAAAAAACAACGAGTTAGTGCCTCGATCTCCAGCGAACCAGGTGCTCTCATGCCTCAATTGACACGGCGAGCGCCTCATACCTTAAGCGACTTCCAGGCAGCGTTGTTGTTCACGCGGTCGCGGATGTAGAAGCGCATGTACTTGGCGAGTTTGGCCATGAACTTGGTGCCAGGCGTGATGACGTTCGAGTCCCACGCCTTCTCCTGCTTGGACGGCACCTTGTGACCCAGTGCGCTCATGTACTCGAGCGCCTCCTTCTCCACCTCCATGCGCTGCTCAGCCTCCTGTGCAGCGCGGAATCGACGCGCGCGCTGCTGGTTCATCTTGGCGCGCGGCGCCACGCCGTCGATGGCCAGATACAGCACGCGGCGCGGCCGCACGGCGGCCACCAAGCGGTCCACGTACGCCATGACGCGGCGGTACATTTCCTCCTCCGTCTTGGGCGCCTCGCCGTTCTCCGGGTGAGCGCACGGATGGATCAGACCGTTCATATCCACGTACAGATTGTCCACCTCGAAGCCGTTCGGGTTGGGGCCTGTGGTGTCCGTGAGCTCGAAGTGGCGCTCGCCCTCCAGCACCACGGCGCGGCTCTCCACGCAGTCCACCACGCATTTGGGGTACTTCTCCTGCACCCAGCGGTAGAAGGCCGGCACGCCCATGCTTGCAGTCTTCCTTGCTTCCTTGCTTGCTTTGGGTCCCGATCGGGCGGCAAAGTGAGGAATCGCTCTCACCGGATAGAAATAGAAACGACGTTAGAAATGTGGATTGGGTGGTTCGTGGAAAGACACGGGTTGTTACAAACGAACCCACTTTTCAAACATCAGCTTAACGATGCATGCGTTACGACAGGTAGATTATGCATGATGGAAGGTTGTGGACCTCGGAGTGAAAGAGAGCGCAACCATAAGTTACCGCCCGTTGCTAGAGCTGCCGTCGATCGTCCTCGGGCGCTTGCAGCTCGAGCGCTTCCCTCTGTCCGACCGCGAGGACAGACCGCCTCTCCGCATCTGTGTGTGTTGATGACCCACCGGCAGTCGCATCGTCCATCCAGCGCTCTGTGAGACGGAGGAGATCGACACGTTTGGCCTCCACCCCCGAGGCACCAAAGGTTGGGGTGATGGCTTCGGATACACAAGGCGGCAACAAATCCGCCGCTGCGGCCAATACAACAGCATATTCCGCTGGAAATAGCAGATACCGACAGCTTCAGCTGCTGCTGACGTTGCTCCCGGGCGAGCGGTCGTTCGGGATGTCGCTGGCGCAGCGGCAGTCGCCAGTGGCACCGCGTTGCACCGTCGTGGGCTCCATCTTCCAGAACTCGCCGGCATCTCGCGCTAGCGTTCCTGAAGGTGCGGTTGGTCGTTAGTTAGCTGCAGTGCGGTTTGTATGTGTGCTGGTGTAACTGAACTGGGCGATTGGCGTCATGGCGTGAGCGTCTGTAGGTTGCGTGTTGCTGCGGATCAACGGCAAACCGATGGGCGGATTGGCTGTTGCTGAGGTCGCCGCCCACTTCCGCAATGTAGCGCAGGTGCGTCGGCCGTAGATAGCGAGCGACCTCGCTCTTGCCACTGTCTGTGATGTCGATGTGTCGAATTGCTTGCTTGATTCGTTGGGGCCATCGTGGGACTGATTGCACGTTGCTGTCGGAATTTCTGGTCTTTGACGATAAAGACGAGAATCACGTTGGAGGTCCCAGCGGATGAGACCCCACGCACAGGCTTTGCCAGCGTCCGCAGTGGAAGCTCGGCTCCCGTGTTTGCAGGGCCGCAGCCGGGGTCTGTGGTTCCATCGGCTTGCAACACGGCGAGTGCGGCGGTTGATCCTGTTGTGCTGAGCGCAAGTGGTCCACGAATATCAGCAGCAGCGATGCCTGGACTCTCTGCTTCATCCGGTAGGGCGATATCGGCGCCAGGTACAGCATTGTCCGTGCCGGGAGCGGCTGCTCCCAAGCCGTCGGCCGTGCGGCTCGGAGCAAAACCTGCAGCGAAAGCTGTAGCGTCATTGCCAGCAGCTCCTACTACAGGCTCGGGAAGCTCAGCTATTGCGAGCACCAGCGTGAATGACATGGTTCTAGCTGCAGATCCGAAACCTGCGCGATCGAATAGTGGGCAAGGGGAACTGACGAGTAATGGAGTGGCGGCGGTGCTTCGTTTGGGCCCCAAACCGGCCGTGCAGGTGCAAGTGAAGGCACGGGATGTGACGATGGAGCCTGTCCAGACGAATGATGTCCGCAAGGATATGCCAGAACGGGCGAACAATGCAGAAATGGCTGCGGTAGAGCCTGTCGAGAACAACAGATCGGGAAACCCCGTCCAAATCGCTGCGGCAAGCGATTCGACGGCCAAAGCGACAGCTCCCAATGCAGCAGCAGCGCTTTCGATCACAAATGGATCTGCTCAACTCCTTGCTGGGAAGGCGGCGGCTGTGGCGACACCTACGGTAAAGGCGCCAGTGTCCGCGCCAGCACCGCCACCTTCCGTTTCAAAGGTGCCAACACCAACGCCGACTCCCATTTCTCCGAGAAGGACCGCGACCCGCACAACAGCCGAGGCAACGCCTCCATCAATCGGTGCGAAGATGCCGGTGCAGATGTCTCCGAAGACTCCAGCGATAATAGCACGGAAGCCGTTGGCGGCACCGGTGGAAAGAGCGATCCCAGCACCCGCTTTAACTTCCGCTGGCGTGGCTGCTGTCGCGCGGAACTCGTCCACGACGCCCCTGGAATCTGCTCCATCTCCAGTTGCAGCCACCGCTGCCAAGCCACAAACTGGCAAGAAGCGTGGAAGACCCAGAAAGGTGGTAAACGCTGTGACGCCGTCTGCTTCGACTCCGAAGGCGAAAGCGAAGCAGCCACAACAGCCTCGACTGGGATGGAGCACTGCCGCAATGGACGCGTCGCTGGAAGGTACGGCCCATTTTCGTGGTGGGTGGCTGCTTTGTGTCGTTTGTGGCCTGATCAAGTGGATAATTGCATCGTTTTGTCATTGCAGAAGTGGGTTTATGCCTCTCCTCGCCCGATGAAGAGCCATTGCCGAAGAAATCTGCGCGGCGGCCGCCAAGACGGCGATGTCGAGTAACAGCCACGCCTCCCCGACCGCGCCATAGCCTGACCGTCGACCGACTGATCGAGATGGGATTCGCGAAGGAGGACGCGGAAGCCAGCGTGAAGCATGTGGGCGACGACCCGGAGCAGTGCATGGTCTGGATCGTGTCCACTCTGGAGGAGCGGCAGTTCACCGAGCAGTTGAACCAAGCGTCGATCCAGTCCGAGCAGTCGAAGCGCGACGAGGAGAAGCGCGTGAAGAAGCAAGAGCGCGAAACCCTCGCGCATGCCAAGGCGTTCACGTCGCTGTTCCCCACTGTAAGTATGCAGCTGCACGTTGTTACGTCGATTGCTACAGTAACACTCACTTTGTTTACACTGTTGCTGCCACCGCAGTCCTTCATGTTGGGCTCGGATTCCAGTGCCTCCCGCCTGAGACAAACGCTGGACTCCATCGGCCAGGTGGACGCGAAGAGCTACCTGCGCGAGATCCTCACGAAGCTGCTGAAGCTGGAAGGCCAGGCCATCCACTGGTACAAGCAGGCCGCCAAGTCGTACATGTTGGAGCTCGCGGCGCGACTGGAGAGCGCCCTGGGGTCACACGACGTCGTGTCGTGCTGTGCGTGTGTGTCTGCGAACGACGCGCGCTCGTCCGAAACGTGCTGTGCGTTTGTGCGAGCGCTGTTCGAGGAGGAGCGGACGCTCACGAAGGCTCTGTTCGAGATGCCGTCCAACCACGGCGGCGTGCCCCTGGTCTTCCTGCAGTCGGACGAGACCATGCAGTTCAGTCTCGAGGACGACGGCTTCGAAGTCCTCGAAGACGTCTCCTAGACGCACTGACACAGCAAGCGTTAACTATTTAGTAAGACTGGAGAGGAAGCGAGGGCCTTGGCTTGGTCGTTTGAATGTTACTGCCGGTCTGTGTCGTCCCATCAGAACACTCTCTCTCTCTCTCTCTTCTTCTTCTTCTTCTTCCCTTGCTACTCGGTGACATAGATGCCCTCGCCCGCGAACCAGAGCGTGTCGTCGCTCCGGGCGGACGTGGCGCTCACCTCCTGCTGGCCGTTGATGGGGCAGCGCGGGCAGTTGCTGTCGTCGAAGCGCGCCAAGGCGCTCGTCAGCAGCAGCTGGTTGGTTGCGCGACTGCGCAGCCGCACGAGCTCGCCGCGTTTCCACAGGCCGTCGTCCTCGCACTGGTCGGCCGCCGTGCACTGCATGTTCTCCTGGCACTCGACCACCCACGAGTCCATGGCGTCGCCCTCGCCGGCCACGCCGAACGCACTCACCTCCAGATGCTTCGACGTCAGCGGCGCCTTGAAGTTGTGCGTGTGCAGGTTGCGGCGCGTCTGGATGTGCTCGAGACGGACGGAGGCTCCGCAGGCCACGGGCGTGCCCACCTCGCAGACCGCCTCCGAGTCGCCCTCCTTCACCAGCCAGTAGCTGTTCACGTCGTTGCGCGACACGTGCGCCGTGACCGACTGCTGGCCGCTGCCGCCGCCGTACGCGATCTCGTGCGAGTGCAGGCGGAAGCGACTGGCCTCGTGCACCAGCTTGATGGAGCTGCCGCACGTCACGTGCTCAAAGCCCTGCGGGTCTGGCAGCACACACGAGAGGTCGATGAGTGAGTTAATCGAGGCCACAAGCCAGAGCCGTGTTGCAGCAAGACACAGACGTACACGTGAGCTCGGCGGACGAGTCCTCGGCACAAGCCTCCTCGCATGTGAACAGGTGGTGGTCGCACTCCACCTCACGCACGCGGCGACGGTCCTCGCATTCGCAGAAGCCAGACGAACCAGACGCGATGCGCGTCGAACAAGCGGCGTCGTTGGCCGGCTCGCGCACACCGTGCGGGTCGCAGCGCGCCGTCGCTCGCCACTTGACGCAGTACGAGGCCGACTCGGCGCCGGCCAGTTGCGGGACGAACTCCCACGCTACAGCCGCCACGAGAAGAACGAGCCGGACGCTCCGCATTTTGTATAAGGACGCGCGGTCGAGAGGGACGCGGGCGGGGCTGGTGGCACACAGCGGCCGATGGATCGACGTCGATGGGTCGAGCGCTTGGCAATTGGAAGTTGTGCTTGCGTGGAAGCACGCGGCGAGCGTATCCAAAGTATCCAACCGGTACGCTACCGATTGTTTTTCCGGCCGAATCTGAATACCGGTACCAGAAAGCACATTAAAATCAATTCATTTGTTTAAACCATTATGTTTTAACAAAATGGAACCGAAATACCGGCTCAAATCCTTGGTTTCGTCTGCCATATTCCCTCAAGAAACGCGACCAGCGAAAGACTCCATCGATCTCATGGCGGACTCGGCGACGAAGACGGTGCTCATCACCGGCAGCAACCGCGGCATCGGCCTCGCGTTTGCGCAGCACTACACCGCGGAAGGCTGGAACGTCATTGCCACGGCGCGCGGCGTGGATGCCGCCGAGGACGTACGGGCCCTGGAAGATCGCGCGCGTGTCTCTCTGGCACATCAAATGACTTGTTTCGCCTGGCTGAAGCGTTGTTGCATTGTCTGTGCGTGCTCTCTGCACAGCTGAAGAATCTGGCACCGTGGAAGCTGCTGGCACTGGACACGGGCGACGAGCAGTCGATCCTGGCGGCCGCCAAGGCGCTCGAGAACGTGGCGGTGGACCTGCTCATCAACAACGCCGGCATCTCCAGTGGCGGCGGGCTGGACGTTTCCACCAAGGCGGATTGCATGCGCCAGTTCGAGGTGAACGCCGTGGGTCCGTTCCTCATGACGCGCGCTTTCCTGCCGAATCTGCGCCTCGCAGTGGCCGCGCATGGAGAAGCCTTCGTGGCGCAGGTCACGTCGCGTATGGGCAGCATCGCGGACAACGGATCCGGCGGCTCGTACGGCTACCGCGCGTCCAAGAGCGCGCTCAACATGCTGACGCAGAGTCTGGCGCTGGACTTGCAGCCGGAGAAGATCGGCTGTCTGCTGCTGCATCCTGGCTTCGTCAACACGGCCATCGTGAACTTCACGGGCGTCGTGTCGCCCGAGGACAGTGTGGCCGGCATGGTGCGCATCATCGAGCGCGCGAAGCTGACGGACCCGCTGACGATGTACCACTTCGAAAAGGGCGACGCGCTCCCCTGGTAAGCAGCCAATAGCGATCAAACCGCGAGGAGGAAGACAATGCGACTGAGAGACTGGCAGCTGGCCACGTCCGCTGCGACCAAGAGGATGCGTACGAAGTCTATAGCTATATTATTTGCCCCCTCGAGGTCTCCATCTCGCGAACTGACGTGTCATTCCAGCAGCAAAGCCAAACGCGGCCACCCGAGACCAGTCCCAGTGAGGAAGGAGCACACCAAAGGAGCCAGCGGCGTCTGCGTCTATCGTCGATGGATGGCCTTGCTTCTTGTGGGGGCTCCGTGGCTCTTGCCCTTGATATTGCCCTTGCCGCGCTTGGACCGCACGCCGGAGCTCACCTTGGCGCCGCGCGAGCGCGCCTTGCGCTGCTCCTCCTTGCGGATCTTGTTCTCGCCCAGCAGCTCGTCCTTGGCGAACTTGTTCACGCCGCTGCGCTTGGCCATGGCGGCGCCACCACGCGGCTTCTTGCCGTGGCGGTAGTCCAGCTTTTGCCCGCCGTCGTCGTCGTCGCCTCCGACCTCTTCGCCGCCGCCGACCACGCGCTTGTGCTGCTTCTGCTGCCACTTGCGGTACACCTCGCCCACCTGCTGCTTCTTGCGCACCGACACGCCGCTCTCGTTGCGGCGCTTGAGCGTGCCCTGACTCGTGAGCTCTCCCGCCGTGGTCTTCACGAACTTCTTCTTGCGCACGTCCCAGTGCAGAATGCGCCGCTTCTTGTTCATCTCGATGGCCTCGTCCGGGTTCACGTCCAGAATGGCCTCCTCCAGCC
>MBAC02004758.1:0-11141 GCA_001712635.2 Nothophytophthora sp. Chile5
CCGCGAAGAACTCCTTCTCTTCGTGAGCTGAGGCCGTGAACCGCTTCTGCACGTTGTCGACCACGATGGCCGTGATGAAGAAGCCACTGAACATGAACATCAGCGCCACGACGTATTGTGCGTCGCTTTCCGGCTCGACGCCTTTGCCCAGCGCAGTCAGCACATGCGTCGCGTAGTAGAACGAGCGCAAGTACTGCGTCGTGGCGATTCGCTCGAGCGCTGGCTCCCCAAGCGTGTACGTGGCATTACCGTGGTCGACAAAGTGCGTGTCGTCGATGCGACGTAGCTCGACATCGTTCGACGGAAGCCAGCCCTCGCCTGAGCTGAAGCCTTCCCACAGTGTGACGCAGAAGAAGAGGCACGTTTCAATGTGAATCAGCAAAAACAGCAGCACGCCATAGAGCATGAGACGCTGCTTGCTACGAAGCGGGTACATCGTGTCCACTTCGTGGAAATGGCCGTGGATGCGCCAGACTCTACCAACAGAGAAATGGCTCAGTCAGATCACGATGCTTGGCTCTCTATCAGCAACGAGGAGGCTTTCCACCCTACCTGAGCAACCGCGGGATTCTGGCAACGCAGTACTGCGTCGCAGGAACGAAGGCGTCGTAGGGCAGGACACACAGCAAGTCCAGAACGAAAGCGCCTCGCAGATATCGCGCCGCACTTTTCATTGGATCCCGGATTTTCTCGGACGCGTGCGTATACGACCAGTTGAAGTTCACGTACAGATCGACCCACAGAATGGCATCGGCCAGACCGTTCAGCAAGTGGATGAACCAATCTGCGTCTTCAAACACCGGGAAGCTCAGTTGCAGCGGAATGAGGCACCAGTTGAAGAGCAAGACAGCCTGTCCAAAGGGGAAAGCGATGCGTCAGTATGGGGGTGGAATCATGTCAAACACTGGCGGCGACCAGTACCTGCAAGCAAACAATCCACCCAAGGCGGCGCTGAGAGCTGGAATCGAGACACTCTTTCAGCAGCAAGGCTGTCCACCAAGGCTTGGGTGCGTCCGCGTGGCGAGGTCTCGTGTACTGGTCGTACACGTCCTTCATGGCATCCGACACGCGTCGTTTCTTCATGCTGAGTACCCGCTGAAGGAGTCGCGGTGGACGTCGTGGCTCCCGGACGTCTGTCGATGGCTGTATGGCCTTCGCTGACTGCGTAGAACACGCAGCAGTAGCTGGCTTAGCTGCAACGGGAGTGACGACGCTGTTCTTCTTGAGGCCCAGCGTGAGGCGTCTTAAAGCCCCCGGCTGACTCACTTGCTGCAGCTCAATCCAACTGCTCGACATACGCCGCCGTTTGATTGACACTGCTTTGGGTTCCGGTGGCTGGGGAATCAGCGTTTTCTCGATGATCGCGGCCACGGCGCTCCTGATTTTTCCAGCAGCGCTAGGGTGACTCTCAAGCACCAGCTCGATGTGGAACCGCGAGAGCTGGTACAGAACGCAGTAGGTGGCAGTCACCACCGTGGCAGACCGTGGGTGGCTGGAGAAGAGCGAGAGCTCCCCGACAAAGTCGTTCTTGCGAAGTTCGCGGATCTTCGCCTTGCTACCGATGACATCAAGCACCCCGGAGTGGATGATATACATGGCATCTCCAAAGTCGCCCAGACCGAAGAGCTTGCATTGAGCGGGCAGAGAGATCCGTTCCAACAGAGCTGTCAAGGCCACGATGAACTGGGGGTCGCAGCTCGCGAACACGGGGATTGTGGCGACCACATTCTTCATGAGCTCCACCTGGACGTCTTTGCTGATGGGAGGACACAAGAGCTTCATCACCTCTCGATCGCTAGTGTCCGCACCAGCATAGTAGTTCTGGAACACGTGCACGCATCCAAGAAACGGCAAGGCGTTAGTGCAAGAGCGAGAAGGAGAAGATTGACTGCTGGCTATCGGGTTGGCTGCCACGTACGCGCAAGTACTCGACGATGGGCCCCCGCACCTCCTCGGGGACGCGGTGGAAGGTCAAAATGTGCTTGATCTGCGTGATCCGGGCCTCGGAGGCCTCTGCGTGAGTGGCTTCACAGCTCGAGAGCATGAAAAACGTCGCGCAGAGGTAGGTGAACATGGAGAAGCCGCAGAGGGCGACCAGAATGGTGAACAAGAACTCGTTCACCGTGTGGGGGAGCTCGCCTTCGAAGAGCCCCGTGAGCAGTCCGAAGGCCCAAAACATGGACATGAGGTACTGCGAGTGCGCCGTCGCTTGGTCCGCTGGCAGCTGCGGCAGCCAGTGGTTGTTGTGGTGCTCGTCGTAGCCAAAGGAGAACCGCATGCAAGCGATAAAGTGGGAAAGCAGCATGACACCCACGAGCAGTTTGCCCAGCTTCAGGAACTCAAAGTGGCGAACGAAGACGTCGTCCACGTCGGACAGGTATCTCGGGATACTGTGCGTTCTTAGCAGCTTGGGCAGCTCCAGCACGATCTTGGACAGCGAAAGCTGCACCGGGAGTGTGGCGTACGGGACGATCGCCAGAGCATCGACGAGGAATTCCGTCGATGTGAGGTACTTCTTGCGGGATTTCTGAGGGTCGCAGATTAAATTGCCGTCTTGGTAGAAGCCCGTGGTGAGCTTCACGTATATGTCGAGCAGGAAGAGGAGCTCCCAGGCGTAGAACACGCCGACTGCGGGGCTCTCCTGGAGCGGAAGACTGGGCTGGAACGTGAGGATGAACGGGATGGCGGCGCACTCGTAGATCACGCCAGCCAGAAGAACGTGGTGCCAGACTTTCAGGCTCGGAGCTTGGGGGTCCCTTGCGCGGCGGACATCTGAATTGCCCCCTGGAGTGGCGGAGGGTCCGGGATCGAGTTCGACTCGCGTGGGGTCCGGAGGCCGCACACTCTCGACCGAACGGCAGGCTGGGGGATCACACCGCGCACTTGTCACGACTCCAGGTACCGTTTTCAGCGAGCCCAAGCTCGAGGGCATTGTCCTGATGCCGTCGTCGCCTTTGCCCGGTTATCAACGAGTGGAACCGATTTGGGACGCCACTCGGCTGGCCTCCGTCAGGTTTCCACGGAGGGAGAAGCAACTAGTGGCGCCGTGCTGGATGGGACAGCTCCAGCTATCTTTGTAGCAAGCGACGGCTCGGCCAGCGTGCGGTTATTGTTGCCGCGAGTGGGTGGGTGGTTTCACGGACCGACTCGGCCAATTTGGGCGATCACCGGTCTGCAGCACTCACTTGACATCGAAATCGCCTCAGCATTGACGTCGCGGCCGCAAGAAGCGGCGAATGGGAGAAAACAAGCGACTGCGGCTAGTCCAGGTCGACCCCGTCAGAGATGAGCACCGTGAGCGGGTACAACATGAAGAGGCCGGCCCCAAGTATGTCCCGGGGTCGACGGTCCATTGAGCAGCTCCGAGGCACGTTCAGTCGGCATTCGCAGGCGGCGATGGTGCTGGATGACGAGATTCAGGACGCGTTCGACCCGAACACGAGGGCCATCAAGGTCTGGGAGCATCTGCTGCTAGGCTGCCTCCTCTACGAAGCCTTCTTGGTGCCGTACTTCCTGACCTTCGAGCCGGAAGTGGTGGGCACCATGAGCGTCATCTTCGGCCTGGCCGTCTGCTGTGAGTGCGTCTTCTTCCTGGACTTGTACGTGCAGGCGCACACGGGCCACTACTCGGATGGGAATGCGATCCGCGACAAGAAGAAGACCCAAAGGCGATACCTACGCTCCCACCGGTTCGCGCTGGATGTCGTAGCTATCTTGCCGTATTCTGTGTTGGTTCAGCATGACGCCCGATTGACGGCGGGCTTGTCGCTCTTCAAGCTCTTGCGGTGCTCGCGGCTGCCGCATCTCGTCTCGAGTCTGGACGCGTTCTACGCCAAGCACTTCGTCGCACTCAAGCTGCTCAAGGTCCTAGTGTCCATGGTGTACATGGCTCACATTCTGGCCTGCGTCCGCTTCAGTTTCGGCTTCGACGCGACCCACACGAACCACTGGCTGCCTCCCAAGACAGAGCACGAGCACCCGCTCCGGACGCAGTACTTGGCGTCGCTCTTCTGGAGCGTCGGACTCAGCACGGGGCTCTTCGAAGGGGAGCTCCCTCACAACAGCAGCGAGTTCATCTTCACCATCTTGGTGGCGCTGGGCGGCTTCTCCATGTTCACGACGCTCTGCGCCACGATCTTCGTCATTTCCAAGTGCGAGAGTGGCCAGACAGAAGCGGTGGAGGCGCGGATCAACCAACTCGTCCATCTGCTGTCGTTCCACCGCGTCCCGGAAAGCCAGCAAGCGCAAGCCATCGAGTATCTCCGAGTGCGTTCGCCACCCTTTCGCTCTGGATCTGGGTCTGCCAAGAAGCTAACGATCTCCCCTCTCTTTTATCTTGTGCACAGCGCTTCTATACTGACGCTGAGTCAAGCGACCGCGAGGCTGCACGGCGCCTGTGTCCATCGATCGCCAACGACATTCAAGTGGAGCTCGTGAAGTCCACGATCGCGCAGATTTCGCTCTTCGTCGGCTGCAGCGACCAGTTCATTGTCGCGCTGACGAGTCTGCTGGAAATGATCGCTGTGCCTGCTCAGACGACGCTGTTCTCGGTCGGCGACTACGGCGACGCCATGTACATCATCCACTCCGGAGTGCTGACCGTCGTCGTGAAGGCCGTGACTGTGCGTGAGCTCCGCAAGGGCACGTGTTTCGGCGAGCTCTCGATCTTCTCCTCACAGCCACGCACAGCCACGGTGCTGTCTACGACGTACTCAATCCTGTACAAACTGTCGCGATTCCACTGTGAGCGGGTGCTGGAAGGCTATCCGAGCTGCGCCTCGTTGATCCGGACCCACGTCGACCGACTGCTGGGGCAAATGGACAGCAACGGCGCCTTCTCCGTCGCTACTACCACGCCACCGGTCGTGAAGATCGGCGGACGCAGTTCTTCCGTGACGGCTGGCCTTACTACTACCCTAACTAAAGTGTTGACAGCGAACGGAGACACGGCCACGTCCGTCCGGAGGAGCATCACGGAGTTTTACGGGTCCAAGAAGGTCATTCCCGTGCAAACCGGCCCAGCCTACGCCCAAATCGAGCCTGTGGACGGCGTCGCCCATCCTCGATCGCGAGCCTCCTCTGTGACTGAGCCCAACACGGAAGTCGTGGCTGGCATGATGAGTGTCACCTCCAGACAGAGCTTGGGTCCGGAGCAAGTCATCCCTCCTCCGGAGCAGACGCAGAGCTGCCGGGGTCGGGGCTTGTGGCGATACCTGCTGCTCCAGACCTGCATCGACCACCAGTCTCGCGGCAGGATGTGGTGGCTGGTGCTCTTGCAGATCAACCTGTGCTTCTGCTGGCTCGTGATCCCTGTCCAAGTGGTCTTCCCGCTCTGGCAGCAGCCGTCGTGCTTCAACTACGTGGTCGACAACCTCTCGAACTTCGGATTGTTGCTGGATCTCATACTGAACTTCAGCTTGTCCTTCCTGCTCGACTCGGAGAAAATCCGAGACCCAGTGCGAAGTGCGCAACGCTATCTCCATCGCGGCTTCTTCTTCGATTTACTATGCGCCATCCCGTACGAGTACTCGAACCTAGCAAGCTACGGACTCCTACGACTGCCACGACTGGCCCGCGTCTTCCACCTCCGCAAACACTTGAGCGAGATCGAGTTCTTCATCCCACTCAACACCAAGCGCCAGCTGCTGCTGCTCGGCGTGTTGCTCTCCATGATGTTTCACGTCGTAGCCTGCACCCACTTCGGCATCTCGTACATCGAAGGCTTCAACGGGAAGGAGGAGGAGGACGCGTGGATCCCTTCGGTCGACGTCTGTCTGCGTCGACTGGATGCTCATCGCTTGGAGAACTGCGCCGGCGTTGTGTTCGACAACCGCGCGGACCATGAAGAGCTGCTTTCCATCAGCTTCATGCAGTACTCGCGGTCGCTTTACTACGCGGTGGGAGTCCTGGCTTCTCCAGGGAAGAGCGTCGAGCCAGCCAGTGACGTGCAGCTCATCGCAGCCTTGGTGTTCATGCTCAGCGGCTTCTTGATCACCGCCATCGTGGTCGACAACGTCCAGAAGCGGTTCACAGCCTCCGCTTTCGAGCAGAAGGAGTTCTTCGCCACCAGCACCCGCATCCAGCTCTTCTTGCGTCGCCAGAACGCTCCATTGGCCATCCATCACCGCGTCAAATCCTTCCTGGACTTCTGGTGGTCTTCCCATCGTGGCGCTGCTATCGGCGAGTTGCTGGCGGATCTCCCACGGTCGGTGCGACTGGATGTACTGCGCAGCATCTGCACGCCAGTGCTCCAGACCTTGGCGCTACTCCATGGCGTTCGACCCGTACGCGACAAAGTGGAGGAGATGATGGTGGAGAACGTCAAGTTCATCCTGTACGGCCAAGGCGAGATCGTGTATCGCCACGGCGACTACGTCACAGGGCTTTTCTTCCTGCTGGAAGGCGAGGTGTGCGTCGTGACGATGGGTGGCCCACCGCGGGAGGTTCCTCGCGGCGGCTTCTTCGGCACAGCAGCTCTCACACAACAGGAGCGCGGCGAAGGCTACACGGAACATGTGAGCGCTAACAGCGGCTGCATCCTGTTGTTTGTGTCTCGAGACCAGCTTCAAGCCATGGAGAGCGTCTTCCCGGCCCTCAAGACGGAGCTCTTGGCTCTGGAACAGCGGCTTCTCAGCAACAAACTGGTGAAGACGGACATGGACAATCGCTCGCAGGGCCAACTGAATCGCCACACCACGTCTCGGATCGTGCACAGCATGCTGTTTGGCGTGAACCCCTCACGCGCCGGTGTTTACGACCCTGATTCGCTGTTCATCTTGGCCTGGGAGACGTGGCTCTTCCTGGTCATGACGCTGCAGTGGGTCTGGGTCATGTACCTCACCTGCTTCCGCATCGCCAGCGATCAGCATGGCAAAGCGGACGCTAGTATGGCCTTCCTGGAGCTCTCGTTCGTGCTGGACATCTTCATCCGCTCGCGTCTTGGGTACTACGAATACGGCAACAAGGTGATGAATCCCCAGCGCATTCGACGCACCTACTTCCGATCAAGGACGTTCGCACTGGATATCGCGGCTCTACTGCCGCTTTACGTGGTCAATTGGGCGCTTCCGAGCCACGAGCGATGGGATCTGCTCAACATCAACAAGCTGCTTCGTCTGTTCAAAGTGCCCAAGCAGCTGCATGCTCTTGAGACGCGCTACCTCAAACGCACGACGGAGTTGCGGCTCTTCAAGCTGCTCTACTACACCTTCATGCTGTCGCACGTCTTGGGCTGCGTCTGGTTCGACTTCGCGTCCAAAGTGGCGGTCCCCAACTTCTCCAGCGACGCACACAGCCTCGTCGCAGCGGCCAAGAAGACGGCCTTCGGCGGCAACGAGTGGCTCCCGTCCGAGACGCTCGAGCACGCGTCGCCCATCCTGCAGTACATGGCGTCTCTCTACTGGTCCTTCGGCCTCATGTCGGCCTCCAGCGAGCCGGAGCTGCCCAAGACCACGGCGCAGTGCGTCTTCAGCGTGGCCACCATGACCTCCGGCTTCTTCCTGTTCGCGTACGTGATCGGGAACTTCACAGACATCATCGAGCTCACGAACACGGAGAACCGCGAGTTCAACGCCAAGATGGGCGCCGTCCGCCACATGCTGGAGCATTTCCAGCTGCCGGAGTCGCTGCAGGAACGCCTTAAGACCTTCTACCTCTTCAAGCGCTTCCACACCATCACTCAGGAGCATCTGCTGGTGCGTTGTCTACCGCCTTCGCTACTCACGGACATCCGCCTGGTCCACCTCAAGCCGATGATCGAGAAAGTGGAGTTCCTCAGCGGCATGGAAGGCTCCGTGACCCGCATGCTGGTCTCCCAATTCACGCAAGTGATCGTCTCCCGGGACGAGTTCGTCTGTCGCTTGGGCGAGCAGGGCAGCGACATGTTCTTCGTGTTCACGGGCGTCTTGAGTGTGTTTCTGCCCTTATCGAGGGCTGGTGGGGCCTCCGACGACGCGGTCGGCGACCTGAAGAGCGGGGGAGCTGGGAAACCCCATCGAAAGAGTCGGCACAAGGTCTCGGTGGCTTCGGTGGGGGACGCCCGGGGTAGTAACACCCGCGGAGAGCTCAAGAAGGTGAACGAGATCTCGGCCGGCAGCTACTTTGGCGAGAACGGACTGTTCACGAATGGCAGACGCAATGCCCATATCCAAGCGCAGACGTCCTGCATCCTCTACAAGCTGTCGCGGGAGTCGCTGGAGCTCGTGTTCGACCGCTATCCCGAGTGGAAGCTGAAGGTCCTACGTATTGCCAATATACATCACGAACAAACGCGATTGGCTCAGCTCTCACGGGACGAGCAGCGACGCGGGGCAGACGCCATCTCGCGTGCGGACATCATGAACGAGCGGGCCGAACGCATGAAGGAGGAGCTGCAAACGGTGCGGCTGCAAGGCGGAGAGGCTTCCCGACTCGGCTTCAGTTCCAGCACCAGCTCCGTAGTGCTGGACTGGCTGCGGCGCTTCGTGTTGCAGCCTGTCCCCAAGCTGCTGCACTGTCTGGTGGAAGGCGTCCAGGCCCAGAGCAGCTTCCACCTCTTCTGGCTGCGCTTCACGGTCTTCTGCGTGCTGTACATCGCCATCTTGACGCCGTATCAGCTGGCCATGGACGATCTGGACCGCTCTCAACCGGTGCCAGTGCTGGCGAAGGCGGTCGGCTTGCTCTGCGAACTCGTGTTCATCCTGGATATATGGTTCAGTTCGCATGTGAAGGAGGCCGCCAGCTCCATGGAGCTCTACGAGCAGAGTCTGCGAGGCACCTACAAGAAGGAGCGCATGCTCTGGGACGTCGTGGCTGCTGTGCCCATCCATCGCTTCCTCTCGGACTTCCACGGTAGTCCGTGGCTTCGCCTGCTCCGTTGCGTCAAGATGGTCAACATCGTCAGCTACTTGGACGAACTCAATCGACGCAGTGTGGTCTACGAGGTCACCCGCTTCTGGTACGTCATTCTGCTCTATCTGCTCGTGCTCTACTGGGTGGCCTGCGCCTATCTGGCCGTGGCCATGACGGTCGGGTTCGGCTCGGAATGGGAAGGCTGGCTGCCCTCGGAGGAGCTGGAGCTCGCCGACCCGCAAGACCCCTCGTCGTCTCAGCTCGTCCGTCGGTTCTTACGCGGCCTCTTCTTCGCGACCACGACGTTCGTCAAGAAAGGCCGCAACTTGGCGCCGCATACCGCGTCGTTGTTCGCGTTCCACATCGCCATCTCCTTCGTGGGGCTCATCACCATGTCCTTCGTCATCGGCGAACTCGCCAGTCTCTTCCTCTCGTACATCGGCCTGGAAGTGGACTTCCGCAAGAACCACATCGCCGTGGAGCTCTATCTGGCTCGCCAACACGTGAGTGAAGGCCTCAAGACGCGAACGCACGCCTTCATGACGTCGCTCTGGTCCTCCCACGCCGGCGTCAACTACGAACAGCTCCTGACGGAGATGCCGCGAGCGATCCGAACGGCCTGTGTGCTCCACGTGTCGAAGGAGCCGGTGGGTTGGTTCGTCAAGAAGACGTTGGCGCCGACTTGTTGGGCTAGCGGCGAGGAACTCGAGAGCTTCACGCATGCCGTGGCCGAACGCCTGCGGTTCGAGGGCTATCCCTGCGACGAGTGCGTGGTGGTGGAAGGCAGCATCGCTCGGGCCATGTACTTTGTGGTTCGAGGGCATTTACAGCTGCAGAGTCGCTCGTTGTTGGCACTGTCGCGTCCTATCGCCCTCCGGCGGGGCGACTTCTTCGGGGAACGAGGCCTGTTGGCTGGAGCCGTCAGCGCCTTCACCGTGCGCACGGTACGCGCTTGCGACCTGTTGTCACTGAACTCTGAGGCGCTGACGGAGATTCTCCAGCGTCACGCGTTCGCTCGGTTCGCTCTGGGGCTTTGCGGCGCTGCTTACGGCCATCTGAAGGCGCAGAGTCTGGTGGCCTGCTCGAAATGGGACATGGAGATGCACTGGGGTGCGGCGTTGCTGACGATGGTCACTCAAGTGAGGGGCCGTCATGAGCAAGTGGGGACTGGGGAAGGCGAGGACGCGGCGGCGTCGACAACGCCGTCGGCATCGTCGTTGGTGTTCGTGGCGACCACGGACGCCGCACGGCACAGCAGCTTCGCGAGTCTCAAAGGAGCGGACCACGTAGACAACAGCCACGGCTCGACAGCAGCCAGCGTTGGTAGGAGAGAGCTCGAGGTGGGAGAGCTACCTGGCCACACGGACAGGATGCTGGAGGCGCTGACGACGACCAGTGACTGCTTCGCGGCCTTCTCGCCGCTACTGCAGCTCCTTTTGCCCACGGACCCGCTGGATTGGAGCGCCAGCCTCCGAGTGACACGCGTGTCTGACAGTGGCGACGTCTCCGGGACGATGGAGCCAGGTGGGTATCTCAAGAAGCGACGTCTTAGCGTTGACCCGTCGACTGCCAGGTCGGAGAACCCGCCTCCGCTTCTGCGGGAGGAAGGCGACCAACAGCTGCAGACAGTGAGCCAGGACCTGCCGCCGACCGAGAGCAAGTACGACGGCGTCGAGGCCGCGGCGAACCTCCGCTTCGCGTCCAGAATCCGCAGCATGGACGTGGCCACGAGTCGCCCAGTGGATGAGGGGCTCACCCACAGCGTCGAGATGGACAAGCTGGCCAAATTCTCCTCGCTGCGAGGTCTCCCCGCCAAGCAGGGCAGCTTCGACAGCGTCGAGACCGCGCAGGCCGTCTCGCCGCCCGTGCGCGTACTGCGCAAACCCAGTGTGGAGGCGCTAGCGATGGACGGGAGCGCTGCTGGTGTGGGGCGGCACGCGTCGACGCCCGGCGAGGGGGCAGCGACGGAGTGACAGCGGCCGACGGGAGCGGCCCAGTCGTCCAGCCGCTTGCTATTGGCCAGCATCTCGTGTACTTGCAGTTGGGTGTTCGGCGCAGAAAAAACAGTAGTCGACTATTCCGATCCGAAATGATGATGCCAGTTATCACAGAAAGTGTACATGTAGTCGAGCAATCAATGGATGTCGGCGCAAAACCCCCGTAGTTGGCTCCTCCGATCTGAAATGAAGCAGGACAGTAGGTATCCGTTTCGAAAGTCAAGTAACTTATATCAAACTTGGATGAACCAAAAGCAGTGAAAAAAGCGGCCATTTTGGAGCCTCCAAATGGCCTCCCTCGCTTTACAGACGATG
>MBAC02004762.1:0-38520 GCA_001712635.2 Nothophytophthora sp. Chile5
GACGGCTTCAGGTGTGCATCGGTAGTCCTGAGTCACGGCAACAGCGCTCTCTCCACACGCAAACCGCATCAAGACACTGAAGAACGCCTCATCGTCGCGAACACAGCACAGCAGTGGCGCCCGCTCGGAGGAGTAAAAGCGCACCAAGGCACGTAACGGAGCAGATCCAAACCGCCGAATTGCATCTTCTGCTCGTGCTCGACTATGTTCATACGGCTTGTCTGCAGCAGAGTGGAGGTTGGGCACTAAGAAGTGCAGGAAATACCTACAGAACCAACGAATAGAGTGAGAGTCAGATTTGCGATGCCATTGAAATCGATAGGAGGGCAGAATGCGGGTCCCCCATGAAGCTCACAGGAAGAATCTGTCAGTGGTGACGAGGCCAAGGCATTGACGGGTGTCATCGTGCGCGGACCAGTTGACGATCAACGCGCTCGTGGCGTCCATTTGGGCCATCTTCTCTAGCGCATGAGCACAAGTCGAGTCCGAACGGATCTCCAAGGGCTCCGACTGCTGCCAAAAGTGAATGTAGTCTCCAGCCTGCAGGTCACAACAGGAATGAGTCTGCATAGCTTCAAGCTCTAGGCCAGAAGGCAATGAATCCACACCCACCTTCAGATCCCATAACAGCGAGCCACGAGGCAGCACGATCGAAGACATGGTGCGTGCCAGAGATTTGACTCGAAGAGAGCCCTGACCCTCTCCAGACCGTGTCGAGATCTGCAGAGTTCGTGCACGGCTTTCTCGCTGACGCAGATTATCTTGCCGCCGCGGTGAGGAGAAGCCTATGTCAGGTAGAGTATGATTTTTTAGCGCAACACTATCGCAACCTGAAACGTGGCTGGCTATACATCATACCTTCGATGAGAGTGTTTACATCGTGGAGCATGCCACTGATTTGCAGGTTCGTGAGGCAAACATCGTACAGCTCACGCACTGTCACCAACTGGTCCGGATCATCGCTCCAGAAGGATTTCTGACATCATTAAGAGCAACACGTTGAGTAAGTATTCCAGATTAACCCAAAGCCGCAATACGCACAAAATCCTCGCTACCAAAGGCACAAACCTCGGCGATTGCGAGCATATCACTCGGGATCGGATCTTCGAGCTGCAGTAGTCGATCCACAGTGGTGATGAAATCTTTTAACAGCGAACTCTTAGCTTCAGGTGTGAGTGTTCCCGACGCGTCAGCGTACAACCGCAGCACGAAGTCGATTTTGGCGTGCAGATCGGCCTTCATGAGCAATGCCACGGCGCAGAACACGCGATGAGCACACACTGTCACTGGTGCATTCGTCTTTGAGGTGGCTGGTGAAGCTGTCTCGTTTTGAAAGAAGAGGAAATGCGGCTCCGGGTCCGCGACTAGCATGCCGAACACCTCTTCGAATTGCGAGAGCTGTATGTGTCGCGGGTAATTCGGCTTCCGAGGGTTCAAGCTTGATAGACTGGTGCTATCCTGCTGTTCCTCATCATCGTAAGTGCCCAAAGAGCCTCTGAAGATCTTGGCGCACTCAACGGCCGTCTTCCGCGAGTGATGGACGTATTCGCTAAGCAATTGCACATGCCGCGGATCCGATAGATCATGGGAAGCCAATGCAGCGCCCATAGTCTTGTTATCTCTCCAGTTCCGTGTCTTCGATCCACCGCGAGTTTTGGCGGGCCGTTTCGAGTGTTCAATACCTTTTTTGGTGCGCCGCCGGTCGTTTCGAGTGCATTTACACCACTTCAACTTCGAGTGGAGAAACCGAAGCGCCGGAATCAACAGGAAGCGCCAGCAATAGGCCAACAACACTTCATATATCGCGCGATTGCAGCACTTTGAAAATAAGCGCGCGTCATGGAAACAAGCCCGCTCTTGGAAGAGGCCGCGTCGAGCCATAGGCGGCAGCAACAACGGTCTGCATGGCACGAGTTCCTCGACCTCTCGGCCATGGCGGCGCAAGTGAGTCTGGCCACGCTGGCGCGGGCCGCGCTCACATCAATCGACTCGATTTTTCTGGGACGTCTTGGCGTAAAGGAGCTGGCAGCCGCTTCTCTCGCTCAGCTCTGGACGAGTCCAGTCTTGCTTGCGGTTTGGGCCTCTGCATCAGCACTCAATACGGTTCGTTTGGCACATTGCTTCGGTGTTGCATAATACTTTGTGCCTTTTGGAAGCATGGCTAACCTACATTTCGACAGCTCTGTGGCCAGTCCTGGGGTGCAGGCAACCGGGAGCTCACAGGTGTCTGGCTGCAGTTCGGGGTCGTCATAACAACGCTGCTGTCACTCCCGGTCACGATCTGGTACTGGTGCGTCGGCTACGTCCTCGAATACTCAACGGACGACCAGGAAGTCATCGCACTAGCCACTCAATTTGCTCGTGTGCTCTCCGGTGCCATCCTTCCATCGCTTCTCTACTGCTGCCTCAGGTAAATACCCTCCTTGCGGTTGGCAGATATTCGTCATTCGTTGGCTCATTTCGTCGCTTTGACGGGCATTTTTTCCTTCCAGGCAGTACTTCCAAGCGCTTGGCGTCCTGATACCCACGACAGCCGTCGGGATCATATCCATTTTCGTGGCAGCCGGCAGCAACTACATCCTCATCTACGGTGTCGGCTCTTGGCAAGGTCTGGGATTCGTCGGTTCGCCAATCGCCACCGTGATTGCGTCCTGGTTCCAGCCCATCGCACTCTTTAGCTACGGATTCCTGCTGAAAAGACATCACCACCGTGCCTGGAACGGCTGGGACCGCCATGCGTTCACTCTCGCGCGCCTTCGGTCGTTCGTAAAGGTGGCCGGCCCCATCGCCAGCAACAGCTTCGTGTCCAATCTCGCCAATGCGCTCGTAGCACTCGTGGCCGCTTCGCTGGGTGCCCGCATCATCGCGGCCAACGCCGTCATCTCCGGCCTGTGGGGACTCCTCTGGGCTCTGTTTTGGGGTTATGGGTGCGCTACACAAGTACGTGTAGCCAATTACCTGGGGGCGGGCAAACCGCATCTCGCGCGTCGTGTCACGGCGCTGGGTTTCGCCTGCACTGGAGTCGTAGTGGCGCTTCTCGCAGTCGCCACTAGCCTCTTGGATCAACGCATCATCGCCATCTACACGGCAGACCCAGAGCTTCTGGCCATTTGCAAGCGCGTGCTTCCCGTGTTCATCGCCGCATACGTCTTCGAGTCAGGGGAAGTGCTTTGTGCAGGCGTTCTCACCGGAATGAGGTATGAATGTCGCTGTAGCGGTCCAACAGCAAAGCGCCTTGAATATTGACGCTAACTGTCTGTAACACCCCGTATGACTCGTGCAGCCAGGTGAAAACCGTCTTCTGGACCAGCGCGATGGCCACGTGGCTCATCAACCTCCCGGTCGCCTACATCGGCGGTGCGTTTCCCGCATTCACAACCCTTACAAAACCCTTATTCTTGGAGCTGATGATGGCTCTCCTGCATCCACTCGCAGGTCTGACATTGGGATTCGGGTTCCCCGCGCTCTGGGTGGGCGTACTGAGCATGGAGATCTTCAAAGTGAGCAGTTATGTGCTGGCGCTCTCTCGCGTGCATTGGGACGACGCGGCGGCACGCGTCATGCTGGAAATGGAAGCCACGCCCACGACGGAGCAAGGCGCCGTGGGCTTCATCACGGCCGTGGTGGACTCACAGCCCACGGGTTGCCTCGCCACCATGTCGGAGGCCACGACGCCGCCGCTGACGACATCGCCCTTCGATCGGCGCCGGAGAATGCGGAATGAAAACTGCAACTTCAACTCGCTGGCGACTGGCGTGGTGAAACCATTTTCGCCAAATAATAGCCAATCCCAGAAGTGGAGGGAGGTGTAAATGCTCCAATGGAGTGGGTCAACAATGTTGAACGATAGGTTTGACATTTCACAACCGACACGCCACCTTCTGAAAGTGCCAGTATGCCGCATCCGTGGAGGAATCGGCGGTGCCTCGGACGGTGCAACAGAGGCAAGTGATGGCTATTGCCGATTCCTTTTCCTCGGCCCCAGCGGTGTCAAGTTGCACCCGATCGCGCCTACCATAAAGTTGTGTTGAATTGTACAATATGATGTTGGCTAGGCCAACTCATCGCTGTCCAAAAAAGAGGTTGGATTGGCTGAAAAGGCTGCTGTTTTTGACTGAATGGCGTCAATGGATTGGCCGGAATGCCGACGAGAGCTTCCATTCAAACGCCGCATTTCGGGAAAGCGAGCCAACGATGAAGGACGGCCATGCGGACGACGCGCCCGTGGGCATGTGGACGCAGCGCAAGGAGGCCCTTCGCAACATGTACGCCACCAGCACAGACCAGGTGCGTGTGCACCGCCGCGGGCTGGGACACGGCGCCGCCTCCGCGTCGAGCGCGGCGGCAATGTGCCAGAAGTGTCTACGCCCAGGCCATTGGACCTACGAGTGCAAGAACGAAGCCACGTACGTACAGCGCGCGTCGCGCTCCCAGCAGCTGCGGAACCCCAAGCTGCGGCAGCCGTTCAACCAAGAGAAGCCTCCGGACCCTAAGGAGGACGCGGCGGTAGCCGCCCAGGCTGCCAAGCCTAGCAAGAAGAAGGCCAAGATGAAAGGCATGGCGAAGAGCGAGACCCAGGCGCGACGCAAGCGGCGTCGTAGCGTGAGCAGCAGCAGCAGCGAGTCGCCTTCTTCTTCATCCTCCTCCTCGGGGTCGGATTCGGATAGTTCAGACTCATCTGGATCGTCCAGCGGCAGCTCAGCTTCGTCGTCTTCGGGCTCCGAGAGCGAGAGCGACAGCGAGAGCTCTTCGTCTTCGTCCAACAGCAGAGACAGCTCGCGACGGACACACCGCTCGAAGCGTCGGCGCAAAGACTAGAGCACGTGTGCTTTGTGTCCGCAAAGATGCGCATCCCTTGACAGAGCATGGCGCATAAGGGAGCGCATCAACAACCTCAAGTCAGGACAGTACATGCACTCTGACAGACAGCTTTCCTGTTGTATCTTGAAGATGAAAGGGCATGTATGCTACGACATGGTGAAGAGCACAAATGATCAGAAGGCACTTGCTGTCTGTTTGAACCTTTTTTCTGTCGTTTCTTGTTTAACGGAATAGATGCTGGCTGCTGCTGTTCATGGAGCGCCACTCCTGCGTCTTCAGGCGCCATGAGCAGCCCGAGGCAAGCGCACCAAGCCTCCAAAGCTTGACTGTGTTCTCGATCCCTATGTGCAGCAGGAAGGGCTCCTCCTTCGCTACTCCTCAGTCGCTCGAATCCTCGCCCGTCTTCGCTCGCCAGCCCTGCCGTCGCAATTACCATGAACCGCCAAACTCCGACTTGGTGTTCACGAACAGCGAGTAGTCCCACTTGGTGTCCAGCTTGACCGGCTCCGGGATAGCGACGCCGTCCGCGGCAACCTTGGCGAACTGGATGCGGTTGATCGTACGGCAATCGCGGTAGAAGCACACGCGCATGCACTCCTCCAGCAGCGCGCGCGCCTCCGCCTCCTCCATGTCCTCCCGCCAGTGCTTGCGCAGCAGCGGAATGCCCAGGTGGTGGCCGAAGCCCGTGGCAACGTAGTCGCCCTCGAAGGCCAGCCCGATCATGGTGACCTGACCCAGGAACGGCTTGCCCGTCTCCGGGTGCAACCCGCCCACGACCACCGTGTTCCACAGCGGGTCGAACTTGTTGCGGCGGTGGTAGAGCAGGCGCTGCAGGTAGTGATAGATCTCGGGCGCGTTCATGTCGCAGCCGTCGTCTTGGTTGAAGTCGTAGACCTCCAGCTCGTCCATCTTGTCCTTGATGAACTGGAAGTCGCTGAAGTCGCCGCCAGCGCCGAGCAGCGTCGTGTTGTGCACCGCCGTGATACGTCGCTGGTCCGTGAAGCGCGCCAGAGACCCGTACGAGCCCAGCGTGTCGGCCGCCATCAGGACACCGCCCTTGTACTTGAGCGCGATCACCGACGTGCCCGTCACGATGGGCGACTGCGTGCGCTGTCGGGTATCCATCTTCCTCTCCTGCTTCCCTTGCTTTATCCTCTTCGGCTTTGGACTTCCTTCCCCCCTCCGAAAGAAAAAGCGATCTTGGGTGTCCCGAAGGAATGAAGATTGAGTTTGGGACACGAGGATATATCATCCCGAGTTTAGTTTTGCTTCACGGGACGATTATCCCGTGTTTAATATTCTGGATGGTGGACATTCTAGAAAGATCCCCAATTAAAATGGAGGTTGACGTGGCAGCGAGCCAACGTCCGTACCGTAAAGATAGCATCGTTTGTTCTTGCTTATCCTGTAGCTGACCAATCAAATGTTGCTATGTTTTACGCACGTGTCACTCTCCTCCCGCCTTCAACTTGGTTGGCACTTTGGAAATCGCCGGAAGAGAAAGAACCCAAGCCAACCCAAGCAGAATGAAGGTCAAGACGGTCGTGGCGCTGCTGTCTGCGTTGCTGCTGCCCGTGGCATTCGCGGAGGAGGCCGAGCCGTCAGCAGCGGATGTGGCGGCGCAAGTGGCGGCCGCGGAGGCAGCGCGAGTGCGGGCGGAGCGTGAGCAGCAGGTGACAGAGATCTCGAAGGAGGGACTGTTCGTGGAGACGTTCGAGTCGGAGGAGCTGCTGGACGGCACGCGCTGGTTCAAGAGCTCGCACGAGAAGTACTCGACGCAGGACGTGTCCATCGACGAGGTGACGGTCGAGGCGGGACACCTGATGCCCGATCGCGGTCTCGTGTTAGACACTCCAGCTAGACACTACGGACTCGCGGTGAAGTTGGACGAACCGCTGCTAGTGGACGGCAGTGACGGCAAGAAGGAGATGGTGGTGCAGTACGAGGTGAAGCTGCAGAAGGGGCTCAGCTGTGGCGGTGCCTACGTGAAGATGTTGCGCGCCACCGGCGACGAACAGGACTTCTCGGCCTTCAGCGACGCCACGCCATTCGTGCTCATGTTTGGCCCAGATAAGTGCGGCAAGAGCGACAAGCTGCATTTAATCTTCCAGCACCATAATCCGGTGTCTCACGAGTACGAGGAGAAACACATGATGGAGGCGCCCGGCATCAAGAGCGACAAGGATACGCACCTGTACACGGCGGTGATCCGCGACGACAACACGTTCGAGGTCTTCGTTGACCAAGAGTCTGTGAAGAGCGGCAGTCTGCTGGAGAATTTCTTGCCGTCCGTGATCCCCGAAAAGGAGATCGACGACGCCGAGGATTCGAAGCCCGAGGACTGGGCGGACGAAAAAAAGATCCGCGACCCGGATGCTGTGAAACCCGAGGACTGGGACGAAGACGCCCCGGCGCGGATTCTGGACGAGGATGCCGTGAAGCCCGAGGACTGGCTGGATGACGAGCCGGGCATGATCAATGATCCGGCAGTGGTGAAACCCGAGGACTGGGATGACGAGGACGATGGCGAGTGGATTGCGCCGCAGATCCCGAACCCCAAGTGCGAGGAAGTGTCCGGCTGTGGCGTGTGGGAACAGCCCACCAAGGCCAACCCAGCGTACAAGGGCAAGTTCTACGCGCCGTACATTCCCAACCCGGCCTACAAGGGCGAGTGGAAGCCGCGCAAGATCCCGAACCCGAACTACTTCGAGGACGAGCACCCGGCGCGCATGGATCCCATCGGTGCGCTGGCCGTGGAGGTCTGGACTATGACGGAAGGCATCACGTTCGATAACTTCTGGCTCGGCAACGACTTGAAGAAGGCGCAGGAGTTCGCCGAGCTCACGTGGGCTCCCAAGCACGCGGCGGAGCTGGAGGCGAAGGAAAAGGCGCTTAAGGACAAGAAGAAAGACAGCAAGGACGAGGAGGGCGGCTTCATGCAGACGATTGAGACCCTGGCCGCGGGCTTTGCGGCGTACGCGGAGACGAACCCTGTGATTGCGCTTGGCTCCGTTGCCGGTGTGTCGGTGTTGGTGACGTTAGTCTTGTTCTTGCTGTGCTGCGGGTCTGCGACACCTGAACCTGCGGCTGCCAAGGCGGATAGTGGTGCGGAGGACGAGGAAGAGGAAGACGCGAAGGCTGTGGACAGTGATGAGAAGGATCAGAAACTCCGGCAGCGCAAGAAGGCGCCGATCGTTAAGGACGACTAAGCCGAAATAGGCCACGGTTTGGCTGCGCTCCTTTGCCTCTTCTACGAAGATGTGTTTGTCCTTTAGGTGTAGCTCCTTTCCAGTTCCAATGTGTGTGCGATGCCGTGCGAAGTTGTCAAGCCTGGAAGACGCAACAAGTGAGTAGTATCAAGCATTTGGAATCGTATTTGTACGGGTCTCGGGCCTTACGCATATTGTGTTCTATCGTTCGAAGCTGTCAGTGCATGGAGAACCCAGCCGTTGGGGTGCGTTTCAACCTCTAACGCTGGCTAGTCTGCCAGCTCTTGGGCTCGTACACCGGAGCGGTGGACTTGGGCAGCATCGGGTTGCCCAGAATCATGTCGGCAGCCTTCTCGGCCATCATGAGCACAGGTCCGTTGAGGTTGCCGCTGACGATGTTGGGCATGATGGACGCGTCCACGATGCGGAGGCCCTCCATGCCGTGCACGCGCGTCTGGGAATCCACGGCGGTGCCTTCACCCTCGCCCATTTTGGCCGTGCAGGACGGGTGGTAGACCGTTCCGGCGTGTTGACGCACCCAGGCGTCGATGGCTGCGTCTGACTGGATGTCGTCCGTTGGCGAGGCCGCGTCGCCGCAGAACTCGTCAAAGGCCTTCTGCTTGAAGATCTCGCGTGTAAGACGAACGCCGTTGCGGATGTCGACGATGTCCTCCTCCGTGTCCAGGTAGTTCGGCTCGAGGACCGGGTAGTCGCGCGGGTTGTTGCTGCGTAGTTTGATGTAGCCTCGACTGGTCGCGCGCATAGTGGAGCAGTTGGCCGTCATCATGTGGCCGTCACGAACGTGGAGTCCCTCGTCAATGGCACCTGGCAGGAAGTGATACTGCAGATCCGGGTGGGTCTTCCCCGGCGCACTACGGATGAAGCCGCCAGACTCAATCTGCGAAGACGAGCCGGGGCCAGTCTGCGACGCGAGCCACTCCAGCGCGACCGCCACCATCTTGTGCGGGAACTTCCACGTGGCGTGGTAGAGCGTGATCGGCTTCGTGACCTGGAAGTGGAGGTAGCAGCCCAAGTGATCCTCCATGTTCTTGCCGATGGCCGGCAGGTGGTGCACAAGGGGCACGCCCACCTCTTTCAGGTGCTCGGCGTCGCCCACGCCCGACAACATGAGCAACTGCGGCGTGTTGATGGCTCCACCCGAGAGGATGATCTCCTTGGCCGTGCGGATCTGCCTCACCGTCTTTGTCTTGTTGTCCTCGACCTCGATGCCCACGGCCTTCTTGCCTTCGAAGATGAGCTTGTTCACGAACGTGTCGGTGATGACCGTCAAGTTCTTGCGGTCCATCACTGGGTGCAGGTACGCTGCAGCAGCGCTGAAGCGCTTGCCCTTGTGGATCGTCATGTCCATCCAACCCAAACCTTCCTGCTGGTGGCCGTTCATGTCCGGTGTCTCAGGGTACCCAGCCTGAACGCCGGCGTCAATGAACGCCTGGAAGAGCGGTTGGGCCTTGGCTTGTGTTTTTCGCGTGACGCGCATGGGCCCGCTGCCTCCGCGGTATTCATCTTCACCCAAATCGTGGGTCGTCGACTTCTTGAAGTACGGCAGACAGTCGGCGTAGCTCCAGCCCTCAGCTCCGCTCTTCTGCCAGTCGTCGTAGTCGAAGGCGTGGCCGCGGTTGTACACCATGGCATTGATGGAGGACGAGCCGCCCAGCACGCGGCCTCGGGGCCACGGCACGCGACGGCCGTCCATGTTCTTCTGGGGCTCTGTGTAGTAGTCCCAGTTGTAGCGGTCGTCCGCGAGGTTGTACGCCAGCGCAGCGGGCATGTGGATGCGCACGGAGTCCCATTTGCCCACGTCGCTGGGGCCGGCTTCCACCAGCAGCACCTTGTTGGTCGGGTCAGCGCTCAAACGGTTAGCCAGCACGCAGCCTGCCGAGCCGCCGCCCACAATGACGTAGTCGTATTCGCCCGAAGACGCTGGCGTGCTGAGAGCGCGGGTCGACGAGGTCTGGAGGGTGTGACTGCTCTTCACAGCGTGGAGCTGGGGGCGAAACGTGTGGCGAAGCATTTTCAGGCGCGAGGGGAGATCTCGAGTCGGGTATGCTGAAGATGGCGAGTTTGCAAATGAGGAAGGAGGTTGCGTCCAAGTGGCGACGTCCTTGAGCTGCTGGGATAGATTTTCTGAACTGCCAGACCGTTTGAGCCCAGCAGCGGAAGGATCTCAGCCAGGTGGCTCGCACGCGCTGAGGTATGGATGGATAGTGGGTGGGGTCGGGGTCCAACACTTGGATACGTTGAACTAGTGTATTGCGCATGTGATGAGTATGAAGACAGCTGACAGAGCCCTCCTACTGAAATAGCCATCGACACCGGCACGAATAAACAACTAACGGCTGGCAATAGAGTCGTCGCGGTCGTGAGGATCCGCCTCTGAAACTCGTTTCGGAGGCGCTGCAAAGGGGAGCCTCGGACTTTATTATGGGCGCTTGCTCCGGCGGTCCTCGGAGATGACTGTTTAAAGTCTAGCGAAAGCCAGCGGCCGTTTTCGGGCCGCTAGGCGCGTTGATAAGTCTGCATGTGACTGAAATACTTCTCCCGGATTGGACAGTGTCCAGTCCTTCTGGACCTGGTGAGGCCGAAACCGCTTGAGTCGCCGCCGCAACCGCTCCGGGGACTCTGCTATGCGCATATGGTGAGTTGGAGGATCCATCTGCGTGCACACGCTTTCACAATCTATTCCGTGGTGCAGAGAATCAGATGGCTACCATCTCGGCAATCGCCTCGAGTGGCTTCGAGTATTCGATGTCCCCGAAGTAGAAATACTACATGTTTATTGTATTTGATTATATATCATAAATATGATCCCTGTACGTGATATGATAGATGTATTTTTCAAATACTATTTCCTTTAAAAATATTTGTTTTGTTCCTGGTGTCCATGAGGCAACACCGCTGGCAGCCTGAACTCGGCAGACGTCGCTGTCACACCAAGAGCTGCGTGCACATGATGACGATGATACTATGGATCTCTCGATCCATCTTTGAGCTCGCAACCCACTTGCATGACATGAGAGTAACTTCATCAGATTAATACATGTATTCGCCAATATTTTGGATGCACTTCGAGTCCAGCATCTGGTCATTCGACTCATATCAGTGATGAGATGCCAGGACAAGCAGATGATGACCGCGCGGGTTTGTGAGTCCAAAGAGTGGCGGCTGTTTAACCCGAGTGCACAGTACAGTCTTCAATACCGCTGCTGCCTGCCGAACAGCAGCAGTGCATGTGCCGGTATTGAAGATTGTGCTCGCTTCAACTTCAACGTCATTGTCAACGTAAGCGTTGAAGCTCCTGGCGTATCCCAATCATTGAAGCGCGGACCAGGAGTTGACTCAACGCCGGACCCGCGCCTCAACTCTGCATTGGAGGAGGAGGGATGTGACAGCATTTGTGGCCCCGCCAATTCACGCCTTCGCTACTGTGGGCAAGCTACGCATCAGCAGGCTCAATCCGAATGGCATTGTCAACTACAAAGACATGGGCGGCATTCACAACGCGCGTGCTTCGCATTCGGACCACACAACAGAAAACATTAACAAAAATCGACTCCAAGCTCAGCACCTCAATGCTAATTTGACCTCGAACACCTCGGAAAGGGTCCAGCCAGTTGGCGTTCTCACCTTGCGATACGATTGCGCTTATCTTTATCTTTGACTCGTTTGCCAATTTCCAGGTTCATACACCGGCGCGTTGGACTTGGGCATCGCTGGGTTGCCCAGGATCATGTCGGCGGCCTTCTCGGCCATCATGATCACCGGCGCATTGATGTTGCCGCTGACAATGTTGGGCATGATGGACGCGTCCACGATACGGAGACCTTCGATGCCGTGGACGTGCATCTGGGAATTCACGACGGTGTTGCTGCCCTCGCCCATGCGATTGGTACCCGACAGATGATACACGGTCCCGGCGTGTCGACGGATCCAGGCGTCCAGCGCGGCGTCCGAGAGGGTGCTATCCACGGGGGAAAGCGCGTCACCACGGAACTCGTCGAAGGCTTATTGCGCGAATACCTCACGTGCTAGTCGCAGGCCATTGCGGAGATCAACACGGTCTTTTTCCGTACTGAGGTAGTTCGGATCCACGATCGGATGGTCGCGTGGATTGGCACTGCGTAGCTGGATACTACCGCGACTTGTCGGCCGCATCGTCGAGCAATTGCAACTCATCGCGTGGCCATCAACCCGCACTTGGCACTTGTCATCGAGTACTGCTGGCAAAAAGTGGTACTGCACATCAGGATGTCGTTTCCCCGGTGCACTGCGAAGGAAATCGATGAACATCACCAAGAAAAAGAATGAGAGATAGAGTGGAGGACAGAATACCAGCAAGCCGTACCTTCGGATAAATCCTCCAGCCTCAAGATGAGAAGAAGACCCCGGCCCAGTTTGTGATAGAAACCACTCGATTACAGACATCGCCAGCTTGTGGGGGAAGTGCCAAGTCGCGTGATAGAGGGTGATCGGCTTCTTGCACGCGAATTCGACGTACACACTCACGTGATCCTCCAGGTTTTTCCCAACCGCCGGCAAATTGTGTACCAACGGCACGCCTACTGCCTTCAATTGGTCTGCGTCCCCCACGCCCGAGAGCATGAGTAGTTGTGGCGAGTTAACCGATCCACCGGAGAGAAGCACCTCCTTTGTCGACCGGATTTTCGCCACCGTCTTCGTCTTGTCGTCTTCCACTTCGATACCCACGACCTTCTTGCCTTCAAAGACCAGTTTGTTCACGAACGTATTGGTAATGACGGTCAAGTTCTCGCGGTGTAAAATGGGATGGAGATACCCGGTGGCAGCACTCCAACGTTTGCCCTTATGGATCGTCAGGTCAAATCAACCGAATCCTTCCTGCTGATAGCCGTTCACATCTTCAGTGAATGGATATCCCGCTTGGATTCCAGCTTCAATGAAAGCTTTGAACAGCGGTTGGCTCGGGAGCGTCTTCCTCGTCACTCGAAGAGGTCCGTCGCCTCCCCGATAGTCATCGGCACCAAGATCGTGGCTCTGAGCCTTCTTGAAGTACGGCAGACAGTCGGCGTAGCTCCATCCGTCCGCGCCACCGGCTTGTCAATCGTCGTAGTCGTAAGCGTGGCCTCGATTGTACAGCATCGCATTGATGGAGGAGGAGCCGCCAAGAACGCGACCTCGAGGCCATCGGAGCTGTCGACCGTCCAGATTCTTCTGTGGCTCGGTAACATAAGCCCAGTTGTAGCGATCGTCTGCGATGTTAAGCTGTGCTCCTGCCGGCATGTGGATGCGAGCAGAGTCCCATTGGCTCACGTCGCTAGGTCCGGCTTCTACTAGCAGCACCTTGTTACTAGGATCTGTGCTCAGGCGGTTGGCGAGCACACAGCCAGCAGATCCGGCGCCCACAATGACGTAGTCGAACTCCATTGAGGTCATGATAGTCCTAGTGAAGGCTCGAGTGGACCGACGCTGGAATGCACGAGACTCTTTGAACGAGTGAAGACGAAGCATAGTCCGTTCGAGTTGGTCGGGATGTCTGTAGGGAGGATTGAGACGCGAGGGTGGCAAGTTGAAAGTGAGCGGAAGTGCCTTCGTGGTCTGCACCTCTGGAGCAGAGTTCGTGTACCCTGCGAATGGTAAGGCTACGCCTGTGTACGCTCTGGGATACGAGATGTGATATCTCACCGAAGGCGTCGCTGGCTGGGATTTCAGCGAGTGCAGCGTGTGGATTGTTCGGCAGCCGTGTCTGTGAGGTAACGGCACTGATATCTCACGTGTTATCCGCACTGAGTATGTGGCACAACGAGCCCTCGTGAGAGCTGTAGGCGGATCGAAGTGGCCTTTACATTTCTAAGCACTCAATTCCTGCAACAGCTGAGCAGAGCAGCGCGAAGGCCGCGAAACAGAACTCTTCGATTCGTGGAGCTGCTCTTCGTATTGTGAGGCGGACGTAAAGGTGAGGGAATTGCCATGCACCTGTGATACTCAGCTGCGTTGATCCTCGGATTGCACCAGCCTCTTCCGTCCATGCGAGCTTTGCATGTCCTGATGGCTCCAGCAGCTCCCGCCATCTTTTCCTTCGTAGTTGTCCATTGCATGGCTCCAATGCCCAGAAAATGGCGCGATTGTGTGCCTGAATTATGCTTAGCACCTTCAACAGAAGCCAAGAGGTGAATGTAACGGCCCACCAAATCACCAGAGCCTGTCCACGGTCACTAACGCCTTCACGATCGCCCTTGGCCTGGTGCTGATGCCGCTGCGACCGGCTACTGGTCACTACCGGAAGACCGGCACGGCGTCCGTGGCCACTGGCCACCAGCCCTTGCAAGGCAAGTTGCGCCCGCACTCCGCTGCTCTACTGTCGCTCGAGTCGTCCAGCGGCAATGCCACAGGAACCGTCGCTGCTGCTGGCAGCGGTGGGAACCGCGAACGCGTGGGCGCCACGAGCGACGAGCTGATCCGCGACCTGGAGCATAAAGTGCGTAAAGTGGTGGAGCTCAAGCGCGCCGAGAGCGACAAGCTGCGGTTCGCCGTGGCCAAGAAACGTGACGAAGTGGGGAAAGCCAAGCTGATCCTACAGGACCTGATGAAGGACAGCGAGGCCCTCGGTCTCTATTACCAAGCCAGCAACAACCAGATAGAGGAGAGTGGAAGCCGAGGACAGCTCAGCAGAGATCCCAATATTGGAGAAGCCGGCGGTGCAGACGAAATCGTCGAGGAGCCCAATCGTCTGCAGCCCATTGCGTCAATTTCGAGGCGACCAGTGTACTCCAAGCACACCAAGATCAACGAATGGGAGGCCAAGCTTGAGAAACGGGCCCAAGCCTCCCACGATGTGCTACGCAATACGCTGGTGCTCGAACATATCAAGAAGCGGCTGCTGAATGAGCGTGTGGAGATCACGCAGGAGACGAATGAGCTTAAGGCACGCTTTGCTGATCTTAATCACTTGACCCAAGAGCTCCAAAAGAGAGACATCGCGGCTTCAGAAGCCGTCAGTCAGGTGCAAACAAGACTCGCGCAGCAGAAAGCAGACATGGCTGCCAATCTTCGCAAGTACAAGCGCGAGGTGGACATGCGACACAAATGGGCGCGAGAGAAGGCCAAGTTCGAGAAATACTACAACGACCAGGTCCAGACGTTGATGGAGGCTCGACAGAATGCAGTCGTGAACTTAACAGCAGCGAACTTGGCTGGGGTAGGAGCCCCAAGCGGACGTCGAGGGTCTCGAGTGGGTACGAGGAGGCAGAGCATATTCCCCTTGGATGGCAAAGGAACTTACTCTGGTTATTGATGCTCGTGCGATGTCAGGCTCGCCTTCCAGATTGCGCAGGCAAAACGTCGCTAGTACGCCGTCGACTGAAGAAGTGGACAGCCAGGAGGAATATCGCCAAGCGTTCCTTCGTATCGGCTTTGGACATCACAGCGAAGGCGTGGACCCCGAGGAGATCATCCACACGTGGCTTGCGCACGAAGAGATCAAGAAGGAACTGGACGCCAAGCACGACGAAGACATGGAGCAGATCGCAGTGATACGCGACCAACTCGTACGTCTCTCTCTCTCCCTCTGGTCTGCTGGCTCCTTCGCCTGCATAGAGCGCTGAATCTCTGTCGTGCTTGGGCTGTGCGGTTTGATTAGGCCCAAACGCGCAGTCTCGCCACCGAGAATGTCCCTCTGTCTAAACGCGGCACGTCACAGCGTCTCGAGACCAAGGAGATTGAGCTCTCCAGCGTTGAGCGCGCGTTTGCGACCGTGGTGGACCAGTACATGTTCGTCGATCAGAGCGTCCGGCCGCTTAAGGTACGTGTGATCGTATTCGGCCGCTGTTTTAGTGCAACCATGGACTCAACTCTTTGGTTGTGGGCAACTGTTGTGATTGCTGTAGATTGGACTGCAGCAAATCCTACAGAACGTCACGAGCGAGACAGTGAATGTGGACGACATGAATGGATTAGAGAAGGCACTTACGGACACGATCGAAGAGATGATGCGGCTCGTGACTGAGAGCAGACCGGAGGCTGAAGCCCCGTCGAATCAGTTGCCCATCGAGTCCTCGCAGCTTCAAGTCGAAGACACTCCTTCCAGTGCAGAAACAGAAGGCAATCGCAGCCCCCAAGCCGGTAATGCACCCGTGCTGTCCGCTGAGAGCTTCACGTCTCCGTTCAACATCCGTATCCCGCCGAAACCGAAGGAGCCCTACTACGTACTTGGCGTCACGGCCGAGGCGCAGCCGATGAAGCCACTGGACGACGGAAAAGGTGAGGTCACTGTTAGTTTTCTTGCGTTCATGTCATCACTTCCCCTCTCTGAGTTACTGCGGTTGATTACCTCGTTGTAGAGCCCGAAGAGCTGGACTTTGACGTCATGGACCGCTCGACTGTGAAGCGCATCTCTTCGGTCCTGGCGTGTACAAGCACGGGAAAGAAAAGCAAGGATGGCGGGTTTGGAGGCACTCTTGGGTTCGCCAAGAAGTAGCCAACTGAGTCCTCTGGTGTCACCGAGCAGCTCAACTGCATTCTCGTTAAACTCCAGTGCTTCTGCTTCGCTTTTACGATCACGCGGCGTAAAAGCGCGCGTATTCTTCTTGATAAGCGGCTTGGCATGATGCACCACAAAATGACTTCTTGGTCTGCTCGTCATACACCAAGTGGTCCACTTGCATCACGTGATAGCATTGCCAGCAGCTTTTCCGCTCGATGGCCACACAGCCTGTCTCCGTCTGCTCCACTGAAGGAGTAGCTGCGCGGTGATCGGTGCCTGGCTCAGCATTGCTGCCACTTCGCCAAGCCTGGAGAGCCTGGAGAAACGATTCGCGTGCCTCGGCTTCATCATACGAACCTTTGAGCAGCGCTCCACCATGGCTGGGTCCGTCAGCATCATCCTTATCCGCGTCTGCGGCATGGAAGGCAGTCATAGTTGGGTTCACCCACTCGTCTTCTTGGTTTGACCCGTTGACTGCTTGGTCTGCGTCGATGTCTCGCCACTCTAGCAGCGCCTTCATGAATGACGCGTGGCTTGCTTCCTCGTCAAAGTCACCGTCTGCTAAATTGACGGGGACTTGGCCATCTCCACTCGAGATTGAAGTCTCTGCTAATGGCGCGACGTGCGACCAATGTGTCTTCGCGGCGAGCTTACTCACTGGTGAGGGCATTTCCGGTCCGATCTGGCCGTCACGGAGTTTCGGGTCGATAATTGCAGCGGGTTTGGCTTGGCCAGTGCCTTCACAGCGTGTTTGCTTCGATTGTTGATCACGGATTATCTCCAGTTCAGCCAGCAGACGATTCCTAGCTGACAGCTTCGAGATGCCAACTCTCGCACACCCATCGGGTGTCAATTCCAGCAAAGCTTTGCCCGTGACTTGGTGGAACTCGAACCCGCTCTGACAATCTTCGAGACCAATAGCCATCAGCCACTCGAGTACTTGAGGTACTGTCCACTTGGCTATCGTGGCAGGCGAAAGAATGGCCAATTCCGGTCTTGAGCTGCTCTTCTTCGCCTTCTTCTTCCTCCCCATCGTACCACCACTGCTGGATGCTCGGCCTTGCTCCATTTGCTGCGATAGATCCTTCTTCTTGGCTTTCCTTGGTTTCTGATCCTTCATCTTCTGTTGAACATCCCGTGCGTACTGACTCACGCTGCCACGATCCTCTCGAGCGCTACGCCAACGGTTGCCTGCATGTTTGAGCGGCAGCTCCGCGTCTCGCTTCTGCTTTTCTTCCATCATGCTGATCTGCAACTGCCGCAGTCGCGTCTCCATCCCTTGCGCATCTTCTTCCAGTCGATCCGATGCCTTGGTCGGCTTGCCTCGGGCCGGCTTGGGCTTCCCGAAGATTCCACCGATGCCTTCTTTCGCCATCTTCACGTTTGCAAACGCTGGCTCCTTGTTTGTTCGCTCGTGCCCGCCGATTCCTCAGATACCGTGCGACTCTGCAGAGCGAAACGACGGCTTGAAGGAGCGCGAAGCCACCGAGTTTCGAACTAATCAAGGGCGAAGTCATCGTCCCCGTCTCCTTGTCTCGTTGCCTTCGGGGCTATTTTGAGGAGACGAGAGCATCCTGCACTGTTGCAATCGCTTTCCTGCTCCAGTTCCTATGATTGTCGCAACGCCACTGCGAAAAGCACCGAGAGAGCGCGATGCACACGCCGTCCCGGATTCCGACTCATCTCGGCAGCAAGAAGGATGCGTCCAGCCCGTTGAAACCATGGCAGAGCCCCGCCATCCTGCCACTATCGCGATGCCTGTCGACGCCCGTGCAGAATGGCAAGCCCGTGGCGCCAACTACCGCGACGACGACACCCCAGCCAAACTATGAGCGTACGGCGGAGCGGTCTGGCAGCGGTTTGTTTGGCCGCTCGAACCCATTCGACACCGACTTCAGCGAGAAACAGTTGATTGCCGAGGGGGGCTTCGGCAAAATCTTCAAGTGCAAGTCAAACATCGACAGTCGCTGGTACGCCGTCAAGCTGGAGCAGTTCTGGTTCAAGCCGGAGACCTACTTCAACCCGGCCGACGTCCGCGATGTCATGATGAACGAAGCGCTTGTGCTCGCTGGGCTCGACCATGAGAACGTCTGCCGCTACTTCAACACGTGGGTGCTTGGTTCCCTGATTCCAGCCGTGAACAAGGGGCAGCGACAGGAAGCTGAACCTGAACGTCCGCGATTGTCACCGACGTACTCGCTGATCAAAAGAACGAGCAGTCCCGCAGGATCAACCAGCCCCAGAGGAGAGACCACTCCTGGCAGACAAAGCCAAAAGGTCAGCAGTTCTTGCAGCTGGGAAGACTCCAGCGAAAGCGACGACGTTGAGGTGAGTTCCTCCAACTACTCGGACGCGAACTCGTACGAGCAGGACGACGACTGCACCGCAAGTTTTGACGATCTGGGCTTCGAGATGGTCGCACCAGAAGTTGACGGACCCAAGGTGAGTCCCCGTGCCTCCTTAGCCCGCTCGCAGCGCCTTGCTGCCGATAAAGAGAGTCCGCCAAAAAGCCCAGATGGCGACAACACAAGCTCACGGCCCCATCAGAGTCCTGGACGCTTCCGCCTTAAATCAATGGATTCGCCGGCCGCAACTCCTGGCGCGCTCATCACGCAGATCGATGTGTACATCCAGATGGCGCTCTACGAAGGAAACTCGTTGCGACATTGGATGGAACAGCGCAAGTCCGGACACATTGACGCATTCGAAAGCATGCGCATCTTCCAACAGATCGTGAGCGGCCTCAAGTACATCCACAAGCAAGGTCTTGTGCACCGTGACATCAAACCAGCCAACATCTTCCTCACGCGGGAGTCGTGCGTCAAGATCGGCGACTTTGGGCTCTCCAAGAACACGCTGCAGACCAGTCTGCACTTGCATCCGTCGCGTTACTTCTGCGGCGAGGGCGAGGGCAGCCTCCAATCGTTGTCGCGTGGTGTTGACGACGAAATGGAAGAGATTTCCGCATTCTCGGCTGGTGTAGGCACCCCGTTGTACAGCAGTCCGGAGCAGGCCCACGGACGCCAGGCTCCCGCCGCCCCCAGCGATGTTTATAGTCTGGGAATTCTGCTGTGCGAACTCTTTTGCACCTTCACGACCCAGATGGAGCGCTATGTCGAGCTGAACAACGTTCGCAAGGGACAGGTGCCTTCTTCAGTCTCGATGGAGTACCCGGAGGTGGCGGCGCTTATCAGTGCCATGGTGCTGGAAGATCCCGCTCTGCGACCGTCTTGCGCCGAGATTCTGGATAGCGACATCTTCCAGCGTTGTTATCAAAATGAAGGAGCCGTTCACGCGTTGCCCATCAGTCTTCGTGGCTCGACGGGGAGCTCCAGCGTGGGTGAAATCCCACCGCCGGTGGTTTCTGGAGTCCGACCGAGGTCGATGGGCCACCTGCTGTCAGCACAAGCAACCCGTCACTCAACCGTGGCGGACTTTCTGCTCTCCGTCTCCCGGCTCGAACAGGAGCAGCAGACGTTGCTTCTTAAACTGGAGGCAATGGACAAGCAGGGGCATCAAGCAGATACCGCTCTGGATAGCGACAGCGTGCGCCCACCCGAGAAATATCCGCAAAGCCCAGTCTTATCAACAGGCTCACCGCATGCGGCTTTTGAATCACGTCCTACCTGCACATCAGTATTGACTGGTTCCGTGCTCACGTCAACCATCCGCGACTTGACGCGCTTGAGCAACGAGCGGCGGCGCCTTCTGGACTGCGCCATGCAGGAGCTCCAGTTGTAGGGTCCTCCATTTCGACATACACATGCACAGATATTCGTAAGTTTACACATCTGATTTCAAGCGCACATGCATTGCCGTTCCACTTACCTGGTCGATGTGTTGAACGGCCCAAAGAAAATGCTGAGTAGGTAGGTAGCAGGAGATACTCCGTGTGCGGCATCATGACACAATCCGTCGAAGCGTGCATGCAAAAGGAAACAAAGGACTCAACCAGTTTCGCAGCTTGAAGACATCGATAACATCGAAAGAGGATCATGCTGCAGCTGGAAGTCCAAAAGGATCTGCCTTAATTCAACTGCAAACCTCATTAGCTCAACGTTTTTCATCAGGCAAACTCTTGTGGGAACAACAATAGAAGCACCGCTACCACCACTCGGAGTGTCACGACGACCACCACAAAGCACAACCACACCAACAAGTCGCCACACCTGTTTTGTCTTCCATCCCTATCCAGCTCATGCCTGCCATAGAAACCAAACCAAACACAGCGAGAGAGGCACATTCAAACCAGACAATGAGCACACGAACTGCTCGTGACACCTCATAACGTGCGCAACTTACTCACTCAGAGGACAAAGTGTTGCTCCGGGGACTCGTGATCAGAGGTATCGCTTGCTTTAGTCGTCGCTGCTCCCCGTCACCCAATGGCCTCGTATCCCTGGCGGGCGTGACGGCGCTGCAGCAGGAACACGAAGATGATCGCCATCAGGAACGCGCAGCCCACGACAATACCCACGATGCCTGTGATCGAGTACATCGATTTCTTCTTCTTGGACGGCTCTTCTTTGGCCTTGCTGCCCTCTTTACCGTGCGATCGCCCGGACTTGTTTGCGCCGACAGACTCGCCTCCATCCTTCTCCTCACCGCCACGCGTTGTCGCTGGCCGAGCAACCACTTTCACATGGAATTCCTGCCCAATGCGCACGTCCAGACGCGTGAGCACCAGCGTGTTCGCTTGCGCAAAATAGTCAGCCTTCACGGGTCGTCGTTGAGGAGTACTGTGGCCGCCACTGGTTACCAGAGTCGCGTGCAGCGACGAGTTCGCCGAGAAGCCTCTGTCCCCATGCACTCCGTAAACACGGACCTCGTTAAGGTCCGCCTGCATCTCCGGACCAGCGTAACCGTGGAATGCCATCGTGCTCTTGAATTCGAGTGTGTCACTCGAGTTTTGGAACACGCTGAAGCGCAGCAAAGAATAGCCATGGTCCCCCACAGCCGACAACGAATCTCCGTCGTCCACATAGAGCTCTCCCACCGCCGACGGGTGCTTCTGGGACGTATCCAGCGCAGCCAGCAGTGTGACGGCGCCTCGTCGAGATAGAACAGTGGTAGTCTGCGGCTGCTGCATTGGCACAACGAATCCTCCTCGAATATGCAGCTGCAGTTTCGGCAGCGGTGTCAGCAGACTCAAGCGTCTGCCAGCGGGGCCGTGTTGTGCATCAGCCTTCAGTGCCATCTTCCCGTTCTGCGCGTCGTACCAATCTGAGTCTGGGAAGTACACTTCCACGGAAATTGCGCCTTCGTGAACCACGGGCGACACCATCAACGCCGGGCCAAGTAGGTATTGATTCTCGATTTCACGAGCGCCTTTGTCACGCGGGAACTCGAAAGCCAATGGACGGACAACCGGGCTGCCAGAGCGATGCGCCTGGTAGAACAGCGTGTACATGTATGGCAGGTAACGGTAGCGTCGCAGGAGCGTGGCTCGTAGAATGTTCAGTGCCTCAGCGTCAAAGTCGACGGGTGTCTGCTTCTGATCGGTGCCACCAGCATGGTTGCGCAGCAACGGAAGAAACGAAGCAGCCTGATGCCAGCGGACGCATAGCTCCTTGGAGACGTGACCATGCGAACCGCACACATTCGGCCCCGACAGCGGGATGCCCAACAAATTCATCTGCAGTGTACCTGCAATTGATAGACGGAGTTGGTCCCACGAGGCTTCAGCGTCATCACCCAGCCAGTGGCCTGCATACTGTCCGCTTCCAGCAAACGTGGACCGTGACAATAGCACACTGCGTTTCTTGATGATGACGTTCAATGCATGGCGCGTGGTACGTGCTTGTGCGTGTCCGTAAAGCGAATGCAGATTGTAGTGTAGCGATGAGTGGTGCAGTGACGCCATAGGCAGCGTGGCCGAGTTCAAGTTGCCGTGTCCACCGCGCTCGCGCTCATTCTGCCCAGGCACGAACGGTTGGCGATACGGGTCGAACGGAAAATTCACATCGTTTGAGCGAATGAACCCGCCATCCCCTTGGGGACCGATGATACTCGCGACTGTCACTTCGTCAGGGTTGCCAACCGTAAGGTCCACCTCGTGTGTAGATAGACGACGCGCAATCCGCTGCAATTCGTTCGCGTTCGAGCATACATCTGCCTCAGCAGCGAATGCGTGGTCGCAGGTGCTGCTCGGTTCATTCATGTCGAGCCACAAGCCGTCAAAAGGCAGCACATACTCGTGAAACTTGGCCAGTTGTTCATGCCAGTAGTGCGACGCGTTCGGGTGGAAGAAGTCCACAAACACCGCCCAGCGCGACCAGAATGCCTTTTCTGCGTATCGTTCGCCATGCACCCCCTTCACGAACACATCAAGTTCTTTGCCGCGCGCCATGGGGTCCCATTCATTGCTACCACGGGTATGGAGCGCAAACGCCGATTGCTCTGTGTTCGCCACCGCCGAGTATCTAGCCGCTTCACCAGCATGTTCCTTTTCACCAGTTTTGACGACAAATGACACGTTGGGCGAGCTGACAGCCGGCACTTGCACGCACATAAAGTGCTGACTATGAAAGTGCAGATCGTCGATAAAAGCCCGCATGTCTCGGCGCGGGAACTTGTGCTCATCCAGCGACAACGGCCGTCCATGGTCAGCCATGTAATCGGCGTCCTGCCAGTATGCATCCATCGGCACACCCGCTAGACGAAGCTGCGCGACAATGTTCTTCGCATCATGCACCGACGCTTCATTGCCTCCTCGCTTGCCTACATGGTAGCCCAGTGCCCAATACGGCGGCAGCGCCGGTCGGCCCACAACACGCGTGTATTCCTCGACGACATCCTTTGGCCTCGGCCCCGAAAATACGAACACGTCCAGCACGCCGCCCGTGAGTCGAAAGGTTAGCGCATCGCGCCGTGTCACGGCCTCCAGAGCATTAGAGGACAGCACGAAGATGCCGTGGGCACGACCTGTGTTTCTACCTTCCAGTTCGAGCAGGAATGGGTGCACACCGTACAGGTTATCGCCGCCGCTACGTGTATGAGCGGGCGCCAAGGTGTTGGGAGCGCGCGTGAACATGGGATAGTGGTCTCCTTCGCTGTCAGCATGGAGTCGCACAGGCCCGACGCGCTCTCCGAGGCCATAGAGCAGAGGTTCCTCGTTGTCCGAGCCCATCGAGAGTTGCGTTGACAGTTCGAGGAACTGGTTCTCGAACACCAAACCGCTGAAGCTTGCTCCTTCGTCCTCGCGTTCCACTGGCGGCGTCGAGTTGAACAGTACTTCTCCAGAGTGACGTCGAGTCACAGCCACGCCGAACGGCCACGACGTGAAGTGCACTTCGTAGTCACTTGCTGTCTCCGTATCTTCCTCATCCTCTCTCTCCGGTCGAGCGGGTAGATCCGGCACTTCGTATCTTGGGAAAGCAGGGTCCGTGATGCGAATCCGCACGTGTCGCGGCGATTCCCGCGTCACACGCAGCTCTAGCAGCGGCACGTCGTTGCCGAACGGTCCGCTATGGCCCTGCCGCAGCACCAGCGTGCCACGCCAGCCATCAGGCGACTCATCCAGTGTCAGGAGTTCGTAACCGTCTGCTATCGGTTGGAAGCACTCGCCATCGTCGAAGCAACAGCCCGCGGATAAGCATGTATCTCGGTCCTTCAGCAACATCGTCGACGCAAATCTTGGGTTGCGGCATGCCAGTCGCGAGGCCTTCGCCACCGCCGAGCACGATCGCTTCGGAAGGGGATCCGCAGCTGCGAAGGCGCACGGGACGCCGCCGTTCGCCAGACTCTGCCAGCAACAGCCTTGCGCCAGACACAGCTCCTCCGTAGGCTCGGGGAAGTTGGGCATTGGAGGGTAGCAGTCCACGCGTTGCGTCGGTTGTTGGGCGCACACAGCAGCCGCTGCCGCTTTCGCAGCGGAGGTGGCATCCACCGCGCCACTGTGAGCGCTGATGAGGCTCAGAGACGCCGCTAAGGCGAACAGCAACGTCCGCATCCTTCGTCTCAACTTTTCGCTTGGGTTTGGTGGGAACTGAGATCTCGCTCCACACTCACTACTGGGAAGGCTTGCGCACTCGCTTGCCTGTTGCGCTGTGACTCCCGTCCCGAGTCATGAGCACGAGAGCAGGCCGCGAGACACGACGGGCTTCCATGCAGCGGCATCTTGACGCCGCGTCGCTTCTTCTTCGTCTACCGGCTTCCATTCCGCGCACGGGGCGGTTTAACGTCTTAAACCTTTCACACGTGATATCCTGATGATTGAAGCTGCTCTAACCGTGGCGAAGGATGGCTTTATTGGTGGAACTCGTTTGACATGCAAACCTTTACAAGATAATAAAATAGTAAACTCGATTGAGACTGACTGCAAACAAATTGGACGGGTTTGGAACGAGAGTGAATGCTCTTTCGTAGCCGCATCAAACGGCGCTGACGATCAACTGTATCGAAATGATCGCATCATATAACATGGAAGCTGCGCGGCTATCTTGCACCGAATGGACCAGTCTCTTTAGATTAATATGATACCATCTATTCGACCAACTTCAGTTCGCAAAAGGGGGGAACAAAGCCGCCAAAATGGAGTCGCCGAGCCTGCTGCCGCACGTGGACGAGCTCGTCATGGAGTACCTGCTCTTCCGCGGCTTCACCAAGGTACACGTCTGTCCCCCCGCGCGTGTTGCGGTGGCAATGCCGGTCCTCCGACTCGCAGCGGCTCATCATCCGCGCCGTTGTGCTCCGATTTCTAAAACACTTCTTGTTGCAGAGCTTTCAGACGTTTAGCGCCGAACGCAAGCGTGACCGCGCCAAGGGCTTCGACGCGGAACAGATCATCTCTCAGCTGCTGATGGCCATTCAAAAGTACGCGGCGCTCATGTCCCTAACGTCTTCTACGCTGTTGTAGAAGCTGAGAAGCATGCGGGTTTGTTGCGATGCCATAGCTTCCAGGTAGACACAGTGCTGGAAACGTGGAAGTTCCTCACAGCGCGGTTCTTCAACCACCTAGATGCGTCCTACGCTCCGGTACGTGGGTTTGTGAGCGATTTGCAGCCTCAATGGCTTGCTGACGATGCCTTTTTGGGCTGTTTCAGACGATTCAGCAACTGGAGACGGCGCTTCTTCGTCTGTATGTTGTGAACGCTGTCAAGACCGGACGACGTGAGAAGGCGGCCGAGTTCTTTCAGCTGCACGCGGACAAACTGAACGCTTCAGTGGCGGCTACTGGCGGCGCTGGGGCGGACTCGTGGAGTCGTTGGTTCATCCTGCCGTACATTGAACACCCGGAAACCGACGCGTATTTCCAGGTGTTCTTCGGCCAGGCGTGGCTCGAAGCTTTCGTGACGTCGTTCCGCAATTTCCTGTCGCTGGTCTTCCGCAACCTGCCGCTGCCCAAGCTGTTGGCCTTCCAGCTCACGCGCCTCGAGGAGCCGACGCTCAAGCTACGGCTCAAGGTGAGTCAGTCCGAGGCCACTCGTCTGCGACTTTACAACGCTGAAGCTGCTGCCAAGATCAAGAAACTGGAGGAGGCTGGTCGTCAGCTGCACTCGATCTTGCGGATGATGGTACAGCACAACTTCATAGAGCACTTTTCGGCGCCTTCTTTGGGCCACGGCGATGGGAAAAGTGATAGTCGCAGCAAGAGCCGGAGTCGCAGTCGCAGCTACGGCCCAACGATCGCTAATGCGGGGCTCTCGCATCAACAGATGAAAGAGTTGGGTAAGCTCTTTGGCATTTGCAGTCCTGAGGAGGCAGCACCAATCGATCCTGAGCCCATCGACCCACGCGACGTCCCGCGGGTGGCGGAGGTGTATCTGCCATCAAATGACCTCAGCGATGAAGAGGCTCTGGACCAAGATGACGAAGAGGACGAGGTCGAGGACGAGGACGAAGAGGTGGAGGTGGCAGTGAGGGAGCGGCGAGACAGCAGCGGGCCTATGTCACCGATGTTCTCGCCGATCATCGCCGCCCCCGAGCCTTTTCGGGGCGAGGACTCGTCTAACGAGTCACTGTCCGCCCCCAGTTCGACGTTGAGTGCGCATAATTCATGGCCCACCAACGCAACCGAAAAGACTGAGGACAGTTCGCAGGCGTCGCTCATTCGTGAGTTCAATATGCTTAACGACTGGGAGCCCACGGCGTCGCTGATGACCACACGCAGTCGATTCTCGCCGGACGGACAGTTCCTAGCCATCGCGAAGCTCGGGAACACCCAGGTGGACATTTGGTCAGCAAATCCAGTAGTACTCTCGCCCTCGTCCGCGATCAAACTTCCGGCCAAGCTGACCAATCTGGACTGGTTGGGTCCGGGGACACCCAAGCAGGTACGCGCTATCCTGGAGCTCGGTAGCTTTTTAGGGGCGTTAGGTCCGATGATATCTGACTCTTCTTCTGTAAATTGATGTGAACAGCTCTTGGTGTGCACGCTTGACGACGGCGCTACAATGTTGTGGAGTGCCGAGGGTCAGGAAATGTTCTCGTGTTCATCATGCACTGCGGATATGCAGACTCGACAGCTGATTTGCGCTCGGGAGGCGCCGATCGCGGCGTGTCTGCTCACCTCAGTCGATGAAGCGGACGGCGCAGGACAGCAAGTGCTTGTTCTGCACGGAGGCACGGAGGAGCCGATGGAAGACTACTTGCGGATGGACGACAAGCACCTCACTTGTTTAGCATGGAGCAACGCGGGCGATCTGTTAATCACCGGCAGTGGGAGTGGCCAAGTGGACATCATTGACGTGATCCGCCCAGAGCGGATACATCGGTGTAACCTCCTGACCGCTGCTGGCCCCTACAGTAGCAATGTTGGCAGTCTGGTGGCGATCTGCTTATCGCCTGATGGAGAGTCGATGCTGAGCGTGCAGACGAGTCTCCTGGTGGTGATGGAATGGTCGATTGCGCCGATTTTGTCGGCAGCCGCCTCCCCGTTCGATGCGACCAACGACGTAAGAGGAAGCGTCATCGACGTCTCGCCGACGGTTGTGTTTACGTACGATCTAGGCGAGCCATTGGCTGGCCGTGATGGGGATGTGGGCATTGTAATCCGGTTCCTTTCAGCCAGTGACTACTTCGCAGTTGCGGATTCCACCGCTCTGCGCTTGTACAAGGTATGAGTGGAGCTGTTTGACCGGTAGATGATGAATGGCACGCCTAACCCGTTATTGTGTGTGGCTTGTGGTGTTCTAGCGAGGTGAAAAGGTAGCCATTTCGACGCTCATCCCGAACCAGACCAGTATCTCAGACGTGGACTGGCACCCGACGTTGCCTATGTGCTGCACGGCCAATCAGGACGGGACCATTTCTCTGTGGGACACGAAGGCGACGGCAATCAGCGTTTTGGATTGCAGCCCCTTCTCAGCTGAAGCTGAAGCTGAAGAGCGATTGGAGCGTGAGGTATAGACTGTTATGCTGTTAAATGGAGAGGATCGGATGGTCCAATGCCGCAACTTGTAGCGGTTTCTGCCAGGGATACTGATCGTGGATGGCCGCATTCATGCGGATACACAACAGTATGCTGAGTTATGGGAACGAGGATTCTTTTGCTGGAGCTTGCGCTGATCTTATGTGTCAGTGGTGAGTGACATCAGGCCGTCAGGTTCGCGTCTAGCGACATGAAGCTTCATGTGGAACACCCCTCGACATCAGCTATTTATACGGAGAGGGACAAGGTTGGTTTGATATTTTCGGTCGTTTGGGTGCTTTGGCGTCGTGCTGATTGTGGATGCATGTCGCTTCCTCCAAAACAGTGTTGCTACTTCAGATCAAGCACTACTAGCGCGACCTGGCAGCTACGCGCGATGAACAGGAAGCTGGCGTTCGACAACCGTCTGTGCTACGAGCGAGACGTAGCGCGGCAGCATGCCGTCCACCAGCGCAAGATCGAGGAAGTGCTGGTTACAAGTCAGTCCGCGTCCAAGGCTTTTTTGGACAGCAACGCTCCTGCGCCTCAGCGGCATTTGGCCACCAACGCGAAGCGACTGCAGCTCGAGCGGGACAAGCAGCTCGACATCTTCCACCAGAACCAGCGGTTGGCCAGCAAGATGGAGCGCATATCCCATCGCCAGGAGAATCTGATATTGGTAGCGTCCTCATCTTCGACTGCCCGATCACCATCGCCCCTTAAAAGCCATGCGCGAGGACCACTGAAGCCACCCCAGACAGCTGAAGGGAGGGCAGTGATAATGCCCACTCCTGATGTCATGTCAGGGATTCGGACGCCGATGACGCCCTCTTCACAGCTCCATCGATCGCCCAGGAAGGCGGCCCATAGTCCAGCGCATGTGCACATGCCTGGAATCCGCCTCGACGCGAGCCAGACACCACTCGTCGACTGCCATTTATCCCCTGAGTTCGCAATGGGACGTGGCGACGCCTGCAAGAAGCCGTCACTCGTTAACCGCGCTGTTCAGAAGCGTCGGCAGGCGACCATTGAGGTGGAGAACCGTCGTCTCAAGGAGCGACTCGGACGTCTGAAACCTTACTATGACACCAAGAAATGGGACGACGAGTGGCAGGATCACGCCCACAAATTCAACCATCTGCATCAAGACGGGACGGTCGGCTATCTGCTGCCACCGCCATCCAAGAAGTCAATGCCATCGTCGCGTGGTGGGTGCAAGACTTCTCGCGAAAGGGGCACGACGAGAAGACCTACTCCCGCTAGTCGGGGTCTTCCATCGCTTGGAGGTAACAGGCGGAGTGTCAGTCGAGGCGACCGGCTTCAGCAGCAGCAGAGTATCCGGTTGAAACCAGTCAGTGGAAGCAGCGAGTCATCCGCTGAAACTGGCCGAGATGGAGATGCAGAGTTGGAAGAGGAGGAAGAGATGCAAGTGCGTGAGTTGGCACCCTTCACGCTACTGGAGGCCACAACGAGGCAAGGGGTTGCGATCGTAGTGAACGAGCTTGAGATCGAGGTGCTCCGTGCTCCGATCACGTGTCCTGGCGTCATTGAACTCGGAGATCGGTTCGTCAACGAGCAAGTACGCAAATGTATATCCATCTGTGCCCTGTTAACTAACTGCCTTTCTTGTGTGTTGTGGCAGGGGGCTAGTGATTCTTGGTTCTTGGAAGGATGGCGCTCGTGGGGAGCTCCGTGTATATCTGGCCATGCTGGTGCAGGTGGCTCAGGTGGTAGCCGATCTAGAGCTGATGTACGAGCTATTGAACTGCGTCATTGCGTACCGAATACGCCACGAGTGTCCTAGGAAAGCCATGCACTAAGTACTCACCCGTGCTGCTTGACGTTGGTGGATTTGTCGCGTAGGATCAAGCTGGAGACGGTCTCGCAGGTGCCCAATGCGGGCAATATCCCGAGGCTGTCGACTCTATTAACCGAAGATGAGCTTCAAAAGCTGCTGCTCGGTGTTGTACAGCACCTGCGGTTCCAAGTGACTCCAACTACTCCGAACACCTCTCAGCTGGTGATTTCGTGGGGCCTTTCTACGGGTCGTACTCCTCGAGAACCTTCGGGGGATGCTGCATCTGGCATCGGTGATGGTACGAGATCGCCACAGCAACGCCCAAGACCCTCGACGTGCCCATCCACGATTCTGAGCAACTCGGAGCATCAACGCGATGCCGCTTTGCTGTACGACGATGATGATGAAATGACGTGTGCTATCGATGGAGATGTCGACCCTCTCGAAATCGACTGGGCTGTGCGCTTCAAGATGGCGTCCATGCTGAATCTCGAAGGACGACGTTGGCGGACGATACTGCGGAAGGACTCGGGGATATACCTCGTTTCCTCGTGGTTCGAGGAAGAGACGGGTGTACAGACCATCAAGATCATCGCAGTTGGGAAGGCAGCAATGGAGACAATGTCTTGGGTGGTTGAAGTTGTGTACGATCTCAGCGAGATGGAAGCGCTTATGCGCCAAGTGGAAGGAGGAACACTCACTGTACCTGAGCTATTGGCCGAGAAGGTGACGCATGTCCTGCCTTAAAATGGGTCAAGAACCCGGCAAGAACGCTGGCAGTGACGAGAAAACGAGAATTGGAATTACGACAGATACTTCTGCTTGACACTTTGGAGCAAAAGCTGTTCGCGGAACACGAACGCCTCGAGTTGCGTCGGGATCTTGGAGATGCGATCAGGCGCGAATTGTTGGTAAAGCGTCTGTAACTCTCGCTCCGTTGTGGCTTTTTGCTGCTCGTGGAGCGCTGTGAGTTCGTCTTGGAGGAGGGTGAAGAGCGCCTCGTACTCTGTGCGGTGCTTCAGAAGTCGTTCTCCTCCGCCGACACTGGCGCCGTCACGCTGCTGCTGCCCAGATGGCTGAGTCTCATCTGGATGAAGTCGGAGGAACGCCATCGTGTCGAAAGTGACCTGCAACGCACTTTCACCCTCAGAATTGCAGAGCGAACCAGACGCACCGAGCTTTATGAGCGCAATGGCGGATTGCGGGTCGTGGTGTCGAAGCGCGAGCAACAAGAGCGTGTCGCCGTTGACAGCGCGGTCGAATAGAGCTGAGGAGGGGCCTGTGTGGCCAGCATTGGTCCTGTCGAAGAAGCCTATTGCCAGGTTCAGTGTTCAATGTCGAGGATGAGCTGACTCGGAACAAAGGGGTCTTACCGAAGGAGTGGAATTGCATGGGAGCTCCAAAGCCGAACGTCTGGACCTTCGTATCAACCGCTTGTGCTGGGAGCTCGGTCATCTCCGTGAAAACCCGCGTGAGTTCGTCGGAGTCGCGCTTCGACAGCGCCTGGAGCGCGTGCATGTCCCATCGGTGGCGAATCAGTTTGGCTCGTGGCGCCATTCCGAGAATTCACTTGGCTCTCTCTCTCTCTCTTTTCAAGCAAGAAACAGGCACGAGCTCCAGCCTTCTTGACCGATCGACGTTGCTTGACGCAAATAGCGTGCCTCTCTATCGCATTGGGCTGCTCCGTTCAGTATTCGACGACCAACTGCTGTCCCTAAAAGCTGAAACTGCATCTGCTTTCGCCGACTAAGGGCTGCTGCTCCAGGACATCGCTGGAGGCGGTGACAATAAGAGCGATGGCATCGAAAGGCACTAAGGACAAACCACTGACGTTCTATTCGCGGTGGGGCTGGCCGCGAATACGGTGCTCAGATCGCCCGTCAACCTGCGGAAGGCACGTGCATTTGCAACTATGGGCGGAGGCTGAAGTAAAGAGGCGCATACACGTCTTTGACGACCGAGGAGGCTCACGCAGAAACCGCTTTACGAGAACACAAGGATGCACTCTACGCCGAGTTTAGCGAGTCATGGCGGACAGCAGCAGCTCGACGGCAAAGGCGGGCGAGAGAGCAAGTTGGGCAAGTAAACGTGGTGTTTTGTTAAACCAGGTGGGTGGTTGACGTCCCTATTGAATGGTTGTTTGGACTGACAGTTTGTTAAGTTTCTCGTCAGGTCTTCTCCCATCTCGCCGCGTCGCAGAAGAAGAGAAGGCGGTGTTCTCCGTGGTCAACGGCTGCGTCTCGGCACTCTGGCATTTCGGTGACAACCAAGAGCGAAGACAGCGAAAAAGCCACGGAGCGCGTGATCAACAAGGCATTCGAAGAAGGGCACTGGGTGGGTCGAGGTATCGCCAACACGCTCGAGACACTGGTGCAGCTCATGGCCACCGCCGCTGCTGCTGGGTTGGGGCTGGGGTCACCGCCGGCTATGTCCGATGACCTTTTGGCCATCGCGGACGTGCCAGCTAGCGGCGACGTGGAGGAGAAGCAGGGCGAACTGGAAGGCGCCACAGAGGTCGAGGAGGAGAAGCAGGACGAAGGGGGCGACGACATGAATTTCGAGGTGGATAACAGTTTCGATTACATGGAAGAAGTGGTGTACGACCAACCTGACGATGCTGCAGTCCCAAGTGCTGGCAGTGAGGCGCAAGACGAGGTGAATAATGCGGTTAGCGAAGCTCAAGCATCTGATGCGGCTGCAGGCGACGACGCCGTCGTTATTGCGCCACCCACTTCGATTAAACAGGCACAAAACACTCTCGATCTCGACAAAGGGGACACGATGGTGATTGTGGCGCCTCCAGCGGCACATTCAACGCCACCTGCGCTTGCTGAAGACGAGGCTGCGTCACAAGCTGAAGCTCAAGACGAGGCTGCGTCACAAGCTGAAGCTCAAGACGATGGAAAGGAAGCAGAGACGACGGTGAGGGAGAGCGCGTTGGTGGCGATGAAGGAGAGTGCGGCAGTGAAGATTGAAGCGGGTGGCGGGCAGGAGGCAACGACGATGGAAGCGAGTCCGTCGACGAATGGAGCGGGTGGAAAAAGCGACGACAAAGAGATTGAGGAAGATCAGATGAAAGAGCATCCGCTGGCGGAGGGAGGACAAGCGATTGGAGCGTCCGACCAGTTTCAAGAGGAGCAGCAAGAGCAAGGAGAGGGACTGTCGGAGTCGGCAGCCCCCCCGGCAGCCGTGGTTTCCTTCGAAGACGAGACGCAGCAGACTTTAGCCGCCGAACCTGTCGCTTCAGTTACCAATTCTCCAGCTTCAGGCGCTAAGCTGGCGGCTTCAGACGCCCAGTCTCCAGTTGGAACGGCTGAATCTCCATCACCGAAGCGCAAGCACGTAGCGACGAAGAAACGTCCAGCCTCTTCCGACTTGAGCGGTAGCTTAGCACCTGTTGGCCAGGTGTTTGCTCCTCGACGCTCCAAGCGTCTGAAGGCCGAGGACGACGCAGCTTCGCCTGCTACGACAGGCTCCCCCGCGTTGGCTCCTGTTAGTCCGGTGGCAAAACACCTCGCTGGAGAAGCCGAGATGGCGGCGCACTTCGATCGCTTGGAGCCCGCGACTGACGGCAGTCACCCGACGTCGCCGTCGGCCAAAATGCGCTGCAAACACTGCCATCGACATCTGACAGCGTCTCGTGGCTCGGCGGCGAGACATCTGGGAACATGTTCGAAGTTTGTACGCCGAAACCAACTCAACGCCGACAAACTGGACCGCGAGGAGAAACCGAGGCCACCTCCAACCTCAGCGCCGACTAGCTCTGTGTCATCACCGTCTATCCGAAGCCCGACCGTGGCGCATAGCCCAAGCAAACGCGTCGCCAAACCGCCGCAAGTCAAGCAGGAAGGCATGAACAGTCAGCACGAAGGAGACGAGCAGTTGACGTGGTTGCTGGGGTCTGAGGCGCTTGTCGGTCGGCTGAAAGCGGCCTTCCAACGTGTGCCATTGGTTGGCGACGCGCCTATCTCGCGATTCCAAGTACTGATCGAGGACGACGTCACTGGCCTGCGTAATCTGCGCGTGCCAGATCTGCTGGATGCCGTGGATCCGGAGGACGAGCCGACGGTGCTACTGCGTACCCACGTTCCAGGTATTCAACGTACGGGAGTGGATCGTGTGGACACGCGACGGCAGGCGAAGGTTCAGGATTCAATGGACCTCCCACTGTGTTTCCCGGCGCCTCGCGGTGTGACTGAGTTGGTCGTGCCCCCGCTCGCCAATGCGTTAGGTCTGGGCTACGCGATGCGTCGACACACAGCGAAGATTGTGAGCTGTCCGTTGCCAGGAACGGTGCTGGACTGGCAGTTCCATCGCAATGATACGTTCATCTTCCAGCTTTCCGGCAAGGCGCTCTGGAAGATGAAGAAGAGCTACGTTAACAACCCACTGCGTTGCTTCCATCCGCATTCGCGGCTGCTGGAAGACGTCGAACAAGTCGTCAAGGTGCATCAACTGGCGACGATGGACAAGCCCGGACTGGAGTCGCTGGCCCCGCCGTTTGATGCTCTCCATATCTTCGACGACGATGAGGCGGAGAGCGACGGCGATGGCACAACAGGAGGCGCGACGCAGTTGCAAGAGCACATGCTGAAGCCTGGGTCGATGGCCTATCTGCCTGCGGGTGTGTGGTTCGAGACGGAAGCTGTGGAGGAGCGTGCGATGTGGCTTGAGGTGCAGTTGGCCGCCGTGACGTACGAGGAGCTGGCGTTCTCAGCGCTGCGGCAGTTGACGTGGCGCGATGAGAAGTGGAGACAGCGTCTGATTGTCCATCCGGGCAATCGAAGTCACGCCTTGTCGGCTCGGCGTCGCATGACGGAGTTGTTGCAGGATCTGCACCACAAGCTCGACTTACTGGAGCCCAGGGACTTGCTGCCGGAGTACCTCGTGCTGGAAAATCTGCAAGAGCTCATTGCTGGAGGACCGACGCGAGCTGCGACCGAGTCGGCGGCGTTGACTGAGGTCGAAGTGGACCTCACCAGCTCCACGTTCAAGCCGAAGCACGTCAAGATCTTCAAAGATGCCACGTACCGCGTGAACCCGATCGCAGTGCTTCTGAGTGCGGAGCAGCTTCCGCACAAGTCGGAGCGCAGTGATCAATTGATGGTGACGACAGGGCGTAGCGGCGACACTGCAGTGTCACCGAAGCCTCACCGCGCTTTGAAGAAAAGGCCCAAGCGCAACCAAACGCTGCGTGTGTTCTCCCACCGTGACGAGCACGTGTATGTGCTGCACTTGGGCTTCGGCAATGACGAGTTCCGGTCCCAATTGCGGGTGAAGTTCCGGTGCTCCCCGGCCCAAGCGAAGATGGTGGATTGGCTCCGTTGCCGTGGCGTTGAGCCGTTCAATCCGGAGGAACTTGGTCGAGGCGATGATGCAGCTGCGCTCCCCAAGAAAGGCGTCGGCCGCTCCGAGGAGACCGCGAGAACCTTGCTGCGCTTCCTGAGCTGTGTGGGTTACGTCTCACAAGTCCACGCTTCGGTTTGAGAGGGAGAGAGCGGGTTGGAGTGCCCAAGTGGCGGGTCAGCCGTTGGATTTGCATTTTGTAGCTGTGCTGTTGGCTTTGCAAAAACTCCCGACAAACAATTTCTTCTTTCTTTTTGAATGGAAACGACACAATGGGAAGGCACTGTCGGGTACTTACGTGGTCTGACGAGGCGTCGTCTCGCGGTTGCGCATGAGAAAGATGAGCTTCTGCGTCTTGAGCGCCACGCGTTTGTCGACGAGTCCGACGCCCGTGAAGGCGTCGAAGCCCGCGACGAACTGGAACTCGCTCTCCAGCGACGTGGGGTCCTTGGCCGTCAGCACAAAGTCGAATTCTGCCAGTTGCTCTGGCGTGGTCACCGCTTCGTCTTTCGAATAACTGGGCGGCAACGACAGTAACAGAGAAAGCGAGTCAGTAGTGTGCTTGATGTGAGTCTAATCTGTTGCGTGGGCTACGGACCGCCAGGCTGGAAACTCCTCTCCGAAGCGGGACACGCCAGTCATGGCAGCTGGGACATCGATGTGGACACTACGAGGCAAATGACGCTCGTGCACAGCAATTTCATGCAGACGCGCGAAGGCCTGGCCACCTACGATAGCAGCACGTCAATCCAAACGGTCATTCCTTGGTCTCAACGCGCTTTGATAGCATTCAAGTCTTGCCAGGGTAATTGAGGCGAGCAGCCATGAGCAGGAAGCTGGTGCCGAGCACCGAGAGCAGCAGACATCCGACAGCGGCAACGAAAGGGAGACGCGCCTATTGACAGAGGGTCAGTGAAGAGGCAGCATCCAGCCTGCCATAGCAATAGAGTAGTGCAGTCGTACCTTGTGTCTGTTGCGGTAGAGCTTGGTGATTCCCTGCAGTGAGTGCAGCACAAGAGTCCCCCGTCAGTCGGACTCACGAGAGGAAGGGCGTGGTTCTCTTACAGCCACGTACCACGGCGGAGACCATGTTGAGTAGCGGGATGGCGTTGAAGATGAAGCGTAGTTCCTTGTGAGGCAACAGCGAGAAGAGCGCGAGGTAGACGAACACAGGCCACACGAGCGACAGCACGCTCCAATCCACCAACGGCGCCGACTTGACGGCCCACGTGACTTGACGCCACGATCGGCTGTTCAGGAGCGTTGGTAGCAGCGTGCTGCATGCAATTAAAGAGCAGAGGCGAACGTGTTAAACTCAAGGCTTGGCACAAAAGACCGCAGTAGAAGGAAGGGATCCCACCTCAAGCCCAGCGGAAGCAGAAGTGCCGTGGCCAATAAGGAGCGAGGCAAAGCCGACGTAAAGTACCAGAGCGGAGGACTCACGCCCCACTCGCTGCTCTTGTTCTGCACCGTGTTGAACCACAGCACTTCGCCCTCAGGCCAAAGCCAGCGCTGCCAGAAGTACGAGTCCACTGCCACTGTGAGTGCCAGCGAGACGACACCAGACGAGATTCCCCACCAGACCAGCTGGAAGAAGGACACGCGGCGAGAGAGCAGCATGTTCAGCAGCAACGGAGCGAACAAGAGCACCGTGTCGCCTCGGAAAACCACGGTTGTCAACGTGAAGAGGAACACGCAGCGCTGCCACTTGTCCCGGAGCCAATAGCCCAGTGCCCAGAGCACCAATGTCTGCCATAAACCACATAGAAAAATTAGTCTGCTGTGCTCCATCAGCCCCGATTAAGTGCGACTCAACAGCCCATAGATCCTACCAACGCGTAGGTGTTGGGCAGCGTGCGACTCATGTAGAAGATGAGGTGGAATTGGCAGGCGCAGATGAGCAGCAAGAAGCGCGAGGCGTCTCGGCCGAAGCGCTGGCCGACTCCGTCGCTGAAGAACACGAGCGCGGCGGCCGTTAGCGCGCCCAGCGTCCATCGAGCCGCGTACTGCAGCAGCAGCTTGTCGGTGCCAACAGCTTGCAGCGTCCAGACCAGCGGCCGCGCCAGACACGAGATGAAGAGCGAGCCTAGGAACGTACGCGGTACGACGCCTGGGAACTCGAGGTGGTCGAAGTGCTGTATGTCACGCACGCCCAGTAGCAGCAGATCGTGCGTGGCCTGCAGGTTGAAGCTCTCCTCCACCTTCGTGAAGGGACAGAGCAGCAGCTGGATCGTCATGGCCGCCGCCACGAGCAGCTCGGCGTTGCGGCCGCGCATAAGGAAGCCTCGCGCCATTGTTGCCGCGGAGGCGAGGAGCTCACAATGGTGATTGGTAAAATGGACGAAGGGATACGGATTGTATGTGAGGTTTTATGGATGCGCATGGTTATATTGGGTAAATGATGATACTTGCAGGTTGTTATCGGTCGTTTGTTGAGGGGATTAAATTGTAATTCAAGGTAGTTGAAGGCATTATTTTGAAATGCCAAGCTTACGTCACGCGAGGTCTGCTCCGCGATTGACGTCACGCAATGTGCAACATTTCAACCAATCAAAGGCGATGAAATATTGCGCAATCAACGGGAACGGTATCTGCATGAATAAAAGCCCGCATCGAATACTGGCCCCGATCTTGTTGACGAACGTTGAAGCCAGCTCGATGGGTCAATGCACTGCGTGGGGAGACGTTCTCATGGGGCTAAATATCGGCAACAGCAGGTGCGGGGGCCGCAACCGAGGCGGCTGGCGTCTTGGCAGCCACGGGGACGTTGGACACGAATGTTTTGAGCGCGTCGCTCATGAAGAACTGGCCGGACGCTTTGTTGAGCTCCCGGTCCTCGCAGAAGCAGAGCAGGATGGTGTCGATAGCCATCTCGTAGACGCCCAGCAGCGCCGCCGCCACGAACCAGGCGAGTCCGAGGGCCAGTAGGATGGGCGCCATGGGCGACGAGAGCTCGTGCGAGCCGCCGACGCCGTAGCGAGCCGAGTCGTGCTCCAGATACGCGAAGGTGGCGATGGCGCAGCTCAAGGCGATGGCCAGTTTGCCAGCCCCCAGCAGCAGGAAAGTGACGGTGGAGACCGCTCCCACTTGCGCCATGTTGCTTAGTAGAATGCGGAAGGCGTCTCGAGCTGAAGCGCAGAAGCTGTGGCCTTTCATGGCCACGAGGATGTAGGCGTTCTTGGACAGGAAGCGCAGACACTTCTCGAGACACCAGAGACAACACTGCACCACCTTCATCACCACCTTCAGCACCGCATTGGATTTCTGTAGGTCCTGCGTCTGATGGTCCAGATACAGCAGAGCTGCGCGCACGAACTGCACCACAGCGATGACGAAGGCTCCGAAGGCCAGCGACCCCAAGTGGTAGCGGAAGCAGTTCTTGAAGGACGTGAGCACGGGGAAGCGGCCCATCTCATCGCTTGTCTTGTTGCGGCTCCAATAGAAACGACTCACAGCACCGGCGATCGTGCACATGCTGATGGCGTTGATGAGCTGCGCCGTCCACAGGAAGCCGAACAAG
>MBAC02004769.1:0-13304 GCA_001712635.2 Nothophytophthora sp. Chile5
TGAAGACAGGCACATTATGCGCCTCTTGGGCGAGGATCTTGCGCTAGTTGTGGCGAGTTGGTATCCTACCGAATGGGCACAAAGCGAGAAGGCGGCGCATGTCGGCGCATGTCACCCAGTATCTGTGGAAAAGTTCAGCGCGCATTCGACCGCGGTCGATGGAAGAAAACAACACGCAGTTCTCTTCGTCGGTTCACACGACACACAACTCAATCCCTGGATGTGTCGGAGCGGCTCGAGACTTTACCGTGAAGCCACGCCGATGGATCGATTGACGCTTTGAGTCCTTTAGTGAAGGAACGAAGTGAACGTTCGATCGCCGTCTTGGGCCCAACTTGAGGAACGACGGATCCAAACGGCACACACTCGGCGGCCTTTCTTTGGGGACACTTGGCTGTGTGACTCGCGACTGTCGAGGTGGTGAGCGGAGGTCTGAAGAGCTGCAGGAAGGACGAATGACGACCACGCTCTCTCTGGTTGCGCCGACACGTGCGTCCCCCCGTACGACCTAACTTCCGCAATATACCGCCGCACACTGCTGTCGCTTGGCTCGTTCTCCAAGGCACGAGGCTGATCCACCTTCATGCACATGGCATGCACATGGCACGCACCTACCGGCGTCGGAACAATTTCATCCTTTTCTTTGCTTCAACAAAGTGTCTGCATAATCACTGGCACGCCAAGCAAACTGACCACCACGAAGTTCAGAATTCGGCGTTGAAGTTGAAGCCTGGTGGCGGACCATAGCGTCGGTTCCACTCGTGCACATGCCCGGAAAGGATCAGGAGGAAATACATAGGTTCCATCGTCCTTGAACGCTAAAGTGCGTTCGTGGCAAGTAACAGCTCTGCGTCGCTTCGGGGGCAACGGCTATCACTTCCGTCCGAGCTTTTCGCCCAGCTTGCCTTCAAGCGCTAGAACCCACCGATGATCCGCAAGACCGCGTTCTCCCGCGGCGGTGGCGAAGGACGTCCAGCGTACCGAGAAACCGCAGCTCCGTCGCTACGAGCATTGTCTTCCCCATCCAACACCGCTTTCGTGGAGTTCCATGCCTCCATGTCGCTGGAAAACGCGTCGACAGTGTTCGATTATCTCCCTTCGGCATCAACCTCATCACCAACCCCCAAGTTGCAGTCGGAGCCGCCAGCCACGAGTAACTCCACAACGACGCTGGCAGACGTTCTTGCGGACCGCTCACACGTCTGGACGAAGGTGGACGAGGTATTTGCTGGCGCAATCGAGCAGATCAACCCCATTCTACTCACTCGTCACCGTCTCTGACTTTGGTGGAACTGCTGCGGCTGCTGCAGGTTATCGAGCGGCTGACGCCACTTGACGCCTACCACGGAGACGTCCTCGCGTTGCAAAAACTGCAGCAGCTCCGTCTCCTCTGCAATATCCTTCCACCCACGCCTTCAGAATCTACAACCGGTCTCTGTATCAGTGCATTGCGCTTGCTGCTTCGTTGATGTTCCTGAACGCGAAGTGCACAACAGCGCGAGACCCATTTGCGCACGCTACAACTCACTTTGTTGCAGGATGGACGTACTCTTCCTCCGCCGATCGTCCCCGCCACCACTCCAACCCTGACGACGTACGTCCTTGACCTTGATCACCATCGTGAGCAGTTGATGCTGAACCCCAACTCGCTTGCATCTGTACCTTCAACACTGCAGCAACAAGAATGAAGCAAGACTCGAGAACGTCCCCACAGAGCACGAAGAATGGCAGCAGAGACATCTCGATTTCATCGACAGTGACGCCATCGACTTGATCGAGCTCTCGGAACGACCGCTGTAGGCTGAGGAGACACGTACTGGATTAGTTCAAGAGCGAACAGCAGAGCTGTTCGAAGCACATTGCTACAAGAATATGATAAACTGCCACTCCGACTAGATTGGTTCACCATCCAAGTCGTCCTCGTCCAAAGGCACCCCGTCCATATCGTCATCGTCGAGCGGCTCTCCATCGACATCGTCGGTCGTCTCCACATTGCCGCCTAACGGCTCGCCATCAAGCGCTTCGCCATCCATCGGCTCGCCGTCAAGGGCTGCGCCATCCATCGGTTCGCCATCAACGTCATCGTCGTCGTTCGGCTCTTCGTCAATCGGGTCTCCATCGAGATCTTCCTCATCGATTGGCGCTCCGTCCAGATCTTCTTCACCCAGATCCCCTTCCTCCAAGTCGCCGATTTTCCTTTCCGTCGTTCTGCTCTCTAGCACAAGCGTCTTCTCAGCCGTAAAGGTAGTCTTGGTCTGCACGATAGCCTTTTTGACAACAGCGGGATGTCCCGCAGTAGTTGCTGGGGTTGTGGATGTGAACTCCTGGAGCCATTTCAATCGGGCTAGCAACTGCCTCGCGTCACCCTTGGCTAAGATCCCCGCTTGTCTGCACGTTTTCCGCAGTCGTTCCAGATCTGCGTCGCCGACCCCTTCCAGTTCTTGGGCCTTAGTGGCGATGTATTCGTCCTCTTCCACTTTCCGCAAGAACGTGGCATGAAGTCCCACAAGTACGCCCGGGGGAAATAAGCTCCAGCTTTCCCACGCCGTCAAGACGTTCAGAACTTTCTCCTTCATGGCGTTGGCAGACATGCGTCCAGCGATAGCTTTGTGAGTGACGCGCAAGGCGTCCATGATCTCGGGCAGACACTCCTCGAAGGTCGTGCGAAACAGCGACGCGTTCTTCACGGCAGCGGAGCTGTTGTGTAAAATGTCGGACGTCACGTACAGAAGCCCCACGAGGGTCACGGCGGATGCTTTGGAGCTCTGGAAAGCCTTCAAAATGACGTGGACGAGGTCCACCGCCGCCTCCGAATTATCCAGCGCGAAGCCCATCGTTTTCTTCACGGATTCTCTCTCCAAGGTCAAACCGTCCAACAGTTCCTTGAAATCGTCGTAGTCTTCACTCGAGAGACGATTGCGCTCGTGCCCTCGTTCCAGATCGCGCGCCCGAGCGATCTGCTGGCCCGTGAGCAACTTTTCTGCTTTCTCGGTTTGATCTTGATCGCGCACGCCGGGCCGTCTGCTGTCTCGAGAACTACCACGGTGGTCGTCATAATGTGGGCGGCTGTCTCGACGACTGCGCTTTCGCGACATGGAACGGCTATCATCCGATGACCACGACCGGCTCCGACTTCGACTTCGGCGCCGGTGGCTCTTATGGCCATTTCCGTCATCGGACAGGCTATCTGACCTGCTCCGCGAACGCCGGCGACTCCTGCTCCGACGGGACCTTCTAGGACTCGAACTGGAGCTCCGCGACCTGCTGCGACTGTAGCTCCGATTTCTCTTGCGAGCCTGTCGATTCGGTGACGAATCCCCCTCACGGTGGCCGTGCCGTCCAGTAGATTGCGAAGATGAATGGTGCCTTCTGCTGTCAGACGATCGAAGAGGCATTTTCGGCGGCAGCCACACGGGCCCATCAGCTGCCATTTGGAAGGGTTTCTCACGCCACGAGTACTCGTCGTCCCCCATCGCAAACGAGTAGACTCTCCAGCGATAGTACAATGCGAGGGCGGACTGTGTCTCGAGTAAAAAGGCATACTCGGCCATGTTCCCCGACTCGCGCAAACGGATGGCGTTTTCAAATTGGAGTCCATCTGTCGCCACATACTGAGCTAGGCGATCAATACGCCGTCGCATCGTCTCGTCAGTCGGCACCTCGACCGTAATGGTCTTCTTTCCAGCCAAGTCCACATCAGTAGCCGACATCACAGCTGGGGGAACCACGGGGGTGGGGAGCACCGCAGATGAAAGGAGGAGGCCTGGAGCGCGAGATCGGGGCTCGATTTTCACGGCTTTCCCCCACCCAACGACCATCGGCTGGCCCTCCAGCTGCAAACAAAGCAAATAAAAAGCAGTATCCCAATGATGAATCCTCCGTCTACCATAGCACCCAACACCCATCAGCGTACCTCTTTGTTGCTGAGGTTGACACGAGCGTCATCCGCATCGCGTCGCTCGTAGAAGCTTACAAAGCCGCAGTTGCGTCTCCGCGCGCGTTCCTCCTCTGAACGTGGCCACATGATTTTCACCGAATACACGTCTCCATAGCGTCCAAACTCCGCCTGAATGCATCAATCATATCACGCTCAGGTTGGTCAAAAATGGCGTGGACACAAGGCAGAACCTTTGTACAGAGCCGCAACACTGACGCACCTGCAACACTTCTTCTGTGACGGTCGGTGCCAGGTTTCCCACATACAAATTCGTGGTCTCCGGGTCTCCGTTGTCGAAGGATCCTTTCAAGCCACTGCCCACACCCTCCAGAGGGGGAGGCTCGGGTCCTCGCTCCTTCATTTCCTCCATAAACTCGTCGATCGCGCGCCTCTTCTTCGGTTGCTGCTGCGTTAATTGGAATTGCTCCCGGTGCTGTGTCCGCTCGATGTCGTTCTGCTTGATCTCCTCCATCATGCGGTCCATCTCCGACACCTTCTTGCCCGGTCGTGTACTGAAAGAAGCAGCAGCTGAAGTGTCACTAAACGCGGAAAATGGAGCTGATTCCTTCGGCTTCAAGCGATACACGTCTCCGGTCTGGCGGCCGCTGGGGCTAACACTGGTACCAGAGCGTCCTGCTCGGTTTCCCTGCGTTGTCTGCACACGAATAGGCCAAAAGCAGCATTCAGAGTCCAACATCCCCACACCCACACGTACAGATAAGCAAGCACACCTCTCCACGGACAAAGGCTTTGCCTTTCGTCTCGTCCTCGTTATCGAAAGACGCCACGAACGTCGCGTAGATCTGGGCGGCCTCGGCGTCCGCTTGCCGCTTCTTGGCCTCGCGATCTTCTCGTTCCTGCACACAATGAGCAATCAAGAGTCACGTTATACACCACAATGTGCCAGAAAAAGATGTGCTTGTGCGCGCCAAACCTTTTGGAACTTGGTCTTCTTCTGGTGGCCGAGCACGAACCGCGCCAGTTTGTCGTCCGTGAGCGCCGTGAGCGAGCTGGGCTGCATCTCCGTCTTCTCCATCCCCCACGGCAGCTGCGGCTGTGTCTGCATCTGCGGCTGGGCAGGCGGCGCTGTAAGGTCCTGTCGCGCCGCTGCATCATCGTCGGCTCGAGCCGAGCGGCGACGACCCATACCGATCGATCCCGATCACTTATTGGCGCGAGGTTTCCTCTGAGACCATCACTTTTCGATATCCAAAACAACACTTGTTTCAGTGAGTTCCATATTTAAAGCGTTAGTTACGGCATCAAAGTCTCGCTTGGCCTCTATTCACGGAGTCAATTCGCGACCGTGCTTCGAATGGAAAATGGATCTGCATGGGGATGAGTGCTGCTTTGTGTGCCTTTATTCGCTCATCCTGTTCGAGATACGAACGAACTAAAGCTGTCATGCGCTTCGCCCTCTACCTCGAGCGCAACAACTCACAAGCACAGCCGCATTGCGCGGTCGCGCTTAATCCTGGCGCGACTGCAGCTTCTTCGAGGTGATGCCCTTGGGTGTGATGATGTGCACGACGGCGCCCCAGCCGGACAGGGCGTCGCGGTTGCACGCGGACAGCAGACACTGCGACAACGTCTCGAACAGGTCCTCCTCCTCCATGTCCGGCTTGTACATGGACTCGCACATGCCGTAGAGCGCCTCCTCCATGGTGCCGGCCACGACGAAGTCCTTGGTCATCATCTCGCAGCCCAGGCAGTCCATGCTGGACAGGAACGGCTTGTTGTCCTCTGTCAGACCCGCGATCACGGGCTCCACGAACCACGGACCGAATCGCTTCTCGTACATCATCGTGGACAGCAGCGCGCTCAGCGTCTTGGGCTTAATGTCGCGCTCCTCCGTCATCTTGTACATGTTGAGCTTGAACTTCAGCAGCTGCGAGACGGACTGCACGTCCGTGGCCAGGCCGGCCAGACCCAGGAACGCCTTGTCCGTCACGCGGAACACCTTCTGGAAGTCCATCGCCACCGTCTGCGCCTGCAGACCTAGTCTGGTATCGCTTTGAAATCACCGCCAACAAGGACCACCCCGCCATCACGACACAACCCAAACACACAGCACGGTGAGCCACCATGTCCAGGCCCCCATCGCATCTTTCCAGCAGCAAAAACAGCAGCAGACGCTCGTCTATCGGCCAGGAAATCAAGCGTACCATGCGATCCCCACGCAATCTTTGCCCGCCATGGCGATGATCGCCGCACCGTTGTAGGATAAGATCGACTAGTTCCAGCGATTGAGCATACAAGACAGCAGCAGCGTCAGCACCACACGGTCAGTCTCCTCGTGCGGCAAGCAAGACTCGCATACGCTCGTCGAAGGCGCAGAGCGCAACGTACCATGGTTGCTTCTCGTGCTCGACCGCGTGCGGCTTCTTCCTTTGGATTTCTCTGCTTTCTGGTTGAAAAGGGGGAAGAGGGGGAGCCTCGAAGGATCCAAAACGTGTTCATGTGCACCACCTTATTTTCGACATCGAAGTGAGGATTTTGGGTCAGCGTAATTAATCAGTTTGATAGCGGCCATACAGCAAATTTCATTGAATAGATGCGGTCCGTTCCGTAATCCCGAAATGCCGGTTTTACTCCTCCAGTCGCATACCTTCACTGAAGATTCGTCAGCTTCAACGGGACGACGTCACTTATGACTCGCTGAGGGTCAATCGGGGTTGCATCCGCCTCGGCATCCTGCAGCGCTTCACTCCGAGCATTTCGTGTGTGTCTCCTTCTCATATGGATTGTTGGCGAGTATCGCTTGATGGGCAACAAAGGAACACCCTTGTTGGTCGCCAATGATCAACTCCTCCAGCGAGAGAAATGGTCTGGGCCATTTCACAAAAGGAGTCGACAAGAGATGGCAACATGTGCGTGTATTGGCTTGATTGCCTCACTTGCCTACTCTTCCGGGTTCCAGCAGTTCTAGTTCGAGCGTGGGAAGCGCGGGCCTCCCAAGCCTGCGCTTCAACCGAGGAGCTGATCATTAATCGACGTTGCTGCCACCCCTCCTTCGCGAATGCCAGTCCGCTGGGACATTGTAGCCACCTCCACTCTCCGCTCTCTATGACACAAGGGCGATTTCGGATTGGCTTGGCTCGTCGAAGGTCGGAGAACTGTCGAGCTTTACAACCACACGGGCACGCAAACGGGCCACACTTCGTCACGCTACGCTGCGTTTGGCACAGGCTCTCCAGGCCTAGGCACACCCAACCAGGCAACACAAGCCCGAGCTTGTTCCCCCCTCGACGAACAGCGCCACCCCCGCCGTCTCGAAACCTTGAGGTCGCTGTCATCCCCACGTCAAGCCACTTGTCATCGCTCCCCCTCCCGATCGTAGCGGTCGGACATTCATTTGATTCGTTACGTTAAGTATCCCCCCTTCTAATCGCATCAATCACCCACCATGACGAGTTTCCCGACTATCAAGCGACGGCGCCCACCACAGCAAAGCGACAAGAAGTCCATCCAAAGCGACGAAGGCGCTTCTCCCTCGTCTTCCAGCGACTTCTGCAGCTCCGACAGCGGGCCCCCGAGCAGCAGCTTCAGTCGGCGGTTCTTGCTCGCATCCACACTCGCGCTTCTGGACTCGCGGCGCCTCCGACGACGCTCCAGAGCCCGCGCAATCAGCCACAGTTCCCACGGCATTGGCTCGCACAAGCGGCCGCTTCCGGAGCGCGAGATGGCGTCCGCCTACGTGTCTGCGCCGCCCTACATGCTGGGCGAGCGTCCGGCCCCGGCCCACGGCGGCTCGGGCGCCCCCACGTTCCGTCAGGTGCCGTTTGTCCGCGCCAGTGAGCGCGTAGAGAGCGGCGTGAAGGTGCGGAAGCAGCTCCGCAAGTACTTGAAGGCGGCGTCCGCCACGCAGCACATGGTGGCGCAGATGCATCTGAGCGACGCCTGTCTGCCGGCTCTGCAGCCTCAAGAGGTGGCGCAGTCCTGCTTCATGGACTTCTTCGCACAGATGCGGTCCTACAACCAGGCCTTGGGTAGTAAACACCTCGCGGCCAGTAAGGCGTACCTGGAGATGACGCGGCCACTCGATAACTCCGGAAAGTCGAGGCGGTGGGCGCGAGACGTGTACAATCTGGTCCAGCGCTGCGTGGCCGACGTGCAACTGGCTGATAAGAAGATGGACAAGGCGAGAGGCCGCGTGGCCCGGGCCGCGGAGGAGCTGGCGCACTGGAAGACCGTGTTGGCTGCCAATGAAGCCACGTATCAAGTCCAGCCTAACAATCCAGAGGTGCGACGTGCCTTCCAACTAGCGCAGTATCGCTTCGCCAATGCGTTCGGAGAGGACGAGGCGGCAGGAGCGGAGTATGACGATGCCCGGACCACGCTACTGAGTGCTATTGCTCGACGTGACGAGGTCGTGGAGGAAGCCACGGAGCTCTCGCAGAGTGTAGAGGAAGACCGACTGGACACGCTGCTCATCGTGATCGGCCAGTTCGTGGAGACCAAGGTGGCTATTCTACAGGCCGAGATCGAGGCCATGGCGGATCTGCAACGCACACTTAAGGCCATGGACCGTGACTCCGTTGTACAGCAGTATATTGTGGATAGTATGGCGCCAGAGCTCACGCATCGTCACGCCAAAGCGCTCAGTTTGCTCGAGTGGCATCGCGTAGTGTGGCATTACGAGCAGCAAACGCGGCAAGCTGCCGAGCCGGTCAGTTACCTGGGACTTTCTGGTTCTCAAGAAGACACAGCGAAGCTCAAGGCCTCGGGAGTGTCCGAAAAGGACGTGGAAGTCATCAAAGACTTTGTATCCAGCTGCTTCGTGGACCCTGACGCGGCACTGATGCCTGCAGCAGCTTCAACACCTTCCACTGCGTCCGGGTCGGTCTCCAAACACCGCGGGAAGTTCACAGATGCGTCGGCTTCAGCCACTCAAGCCATGTATCGGATTGCCGTGGTGCGACGTGTGCTGCTCGGCTGCTTAACCCACCAACGAGTGCACAGTCGAGAGCTTTCACGAGAAGGATTCACGCGCCTCGCAGCAGCTCTGCGATTGCTACTGGACGCCTGTCTTTCCCAGCACGATATCCGCAGCACCAAGCACCTTATGAACATGCTGCAGACGTTCTACCAGCCGACAGACGACAAGGAAGGCAAGGAGTACCTCCAAGAGGTTCTGAAAGACCACGCGGCCTGGCGCGTCGCTGCTTTTTGGGGCGACGCACTGCTGGACAGTGTGGGTGAAGAACTGAGCAAGACGCCGCAGGAGATGCCCTGGTACTTCCTACCCGATCCAGACCGAGCTCACAAGGTGCTGGAGGTGCACAACGTGGTGTTCGGCCAAGCTTCAGCCTATCTGTACCACCTTTCCAGCTTCGGCTTCTCACGGAAGCAGCTCTTGCAGTATGCGAGAAACGTGTGCTTCGCCTACGAATTGGGCGAAGAGCAACGTATCGGACTGCTCTCTTTGGTGCAGGGGATGCCGATGGAGGGGCCGCAAGGTGACGAAGACTACGAGGAGAAGCGGGAGGAGCCGAATTGGCAGGAAGACGGCGAGCGAGAGACGCCCTGGGGACGCGACAGCGAACTGTCCGACCGTTCCAGCAGCCGAGTGCCTGCTGCGAGGCTTGCTGAGGTGCAGTTCACGTCGTTCACGCTGCCAGATTGGTCGTCGTTCTCGAGCGGTGGAGGAAGCAGTGACAACAACAGCAATATGACCAAGTTTGGGCGTGGCCGAGGAGGTTCGACGGCTTCGAATGCTACGACCACTATGGAAGGATCCATCACAGGCTCCTACGCCGGCAGTGTCCGTGATCTGGAGGAGATGAAGCTGATCGCGTCGAACGTAGCAGGCGGTGAAAGGGAGGAGTCGTGGGAGAACCTCTTTGGCGCGTCAGCGTCGACCGCTTCCACTTCGGCAATGGCAGAAGCAGCAGAGGAAGCGACTCCTTCGCTGCTGGGAATCACTGACGATACTGCCGATGGCTCGGAAAGTGGCGAGAAGCACCGGCAACGCATGATGAAGCGACGCAAGAACTCGCGCAAGTTCAACGATCAACTGCGTTTGGCTCGCAGTCTGCCGTTAAGTCTTCGCATTCACGAGGACGACGAGGAAGCAACGACCCCTCCAGCGTCGACCACTTTCTCGGAGCAGCAGCCGCCTCCACTGCCGCCTGGTCCTCGTCCGACAGCTCCCGTGTCATTGCTGCAGCGTCCTCGTTCGAGCCAGAATATCCTCCTGGCCGATCGCGACGAGTCCAGCGATCTGCCGCCTCCATACGGCGGTGGCTCTCGCAGCTCCCGAGCCAATCGCCAACAAGACATGGCGCCTGCGGACGAGAACGACAGTGTTAATGCAGCGCCATCGTCCGAGAAACGGCGACACAAGAAGCTGCACAAAGCTCGATCCGCCGCCAGCATCGACACGTCCATGCTGACCACCGACCGCTCGTTCGTCGGCAACAGCAGTGCTCGCTCTGCTGCCAGTCCGCCGTCCGGTATGGACCAGATCAAGTCGATCGCAGCGCAGATGAAGCAGCGACGCAAGGTGAACGAGAACTCCAGCGCCAGCATCGGCTTTGTGGCTCTAACACGCGCCCAAAGCGACGCCTCGGCTTCAGCTTCTCCTCCTCCTCTGCCTTCCCAGCCGCCGCCTTCCCCAGAGAAGAAGGAGCAGCCGGCGCTGTCCGGCGTCGCGGCACTTCGCGCGCGCTTCGAGAACAAGTGAGCGGTCTGAAAAAGCGTTTAAACACCTTGCATGCACTTAGAAACGTTGGTTCACACTTAGAAACCAGCATGTTCCCCCATATTCCTAACTCTGCGCCGAAGTGCCGCGGCCGCTGCTTAGGAGAAGCGGCCGGCGCCCTTGGGTGCCTTGCCCTGGTAGTTGGCAGGCAGCTCGAAGCTGGACACGTCGGGGCTCGAGTGCACGAAGAGGCGGCCGCACACAGGCATGACGTCCCACTCGAGACGCAGCGTGACGTTGGCGCCGCGCAGCTGGTCGTGCTGGTCGGCCAGGAAGTACTTGACGCCTTCGTCCTGGAACTTGAGCGAGCGAGCGGCCTCCTTCGTGGGCACGATCTTATCCCAGACCACCACCTGGTTGCGGGTGTTGCTGGCGCTCTCGAACTCCGCCAACACGTACACGAAGAGCTGCTTCACGTTCCAGTTGAAGACCGAGCTCAAGTCTGAGTCCCCACAGTTAGACGGCGCATGTGAGGCATGTGAGTGAGCTGGCAATACAGATAGAGAGCAAGACGAGGGGAAGGCGAGCGGTACCGGCGTCCAGATCGAAGGAGAGCGTGGCGCGGTCCGCCTTGTCGCGGTAGTTGCGCAGGGAGTGCAGCGTGTGCAGCTCCAGCTGACGCACCACCGGCTGCGGCTCGTGCAGGTAGGTGCTGAACGACGTGAGCATGCACATGACGGCCAGCGTCATGAGCGACGTGAAGAACACGGCGTTCGCGCGCGTCCAGACCGAGTACATGCTGCTGCTTCCTCGCTGCGCTTGCCACGTCGCCCGGATTGGAAAATGTGTGAAGAGCTACAGAACAGTTGGAGAGCGTTCAGTTGAACAGCATGTTGCTGATTGGTCACTTCGGATTGGTTGATATTCATTTATATACGACTTAACAGCACAACAGCGTATTTGCCAGGAATGGCAATCCTCATGCGCATGGAAGCCTCGCCACCAAGTGCCTGTAGCTCTCTCTCTCGCTCTCATATCGTGAAATGCTTGTATTATATAGGCCCCACTCTCTTCTGCACGTTGCTGTGCAGCTCTAAGCGGTGTCCTTCAAACGCGACCAACATCTACTGTCCTCCTTCCAATAATTACTTCGGGTGGAGTGGTTTCAGACCGCCGAGGTGGCGGTGGTAGGGGCGAGCACCACCACGTTGCCGCTCTGGTGGTGGATGCCGGACGCCATGAGCTCAGCCAGCAACTGCTTCGCCGTGTGCAGGCCGCGCAGGTGGATGAGCATGTTAGCGGCCACCAGCAGCGCCACGAAGAGCCCCAGATTGCTCGAGTAGTAGTACGAGGACTGCATGTAGTCCTCCATGCCACTGTTGTCGTCATCTTCGCTGTTCGCGGCACTGGCACTCGCGCTGCTGTAGCTGAACATGCTGCCCGAGAAGAAGAGCGTGACCACGAGCAGCCACATGTTGAGCAGCAGCATGGCGTAGTTGCACCAAATGTACCAGCGCAGCCACTTGACTCGCTGCGGGTCCATGGGCGGCCGTGCGCCATAGTAACCCATGAAGCCCGTGAGTAGCCCCAGTACCCCCACGAAGAAGGGCTGGAGGAAGAAGAAGGTCGCCAGGTAGTAGGCCAGCATGAACCCGGCCATCCAGCGACACTTCTGCAAGAACTGGAAGCGCATGTTGTCCACATCCGCGTCGCCACTTACGGCAGACGGCGCCATGGTCATCAAAGTCACATACGGCAAGTTCGGATCCGTCGCATTGTAGCTCCCCGTGGCGGCAGGCTGAGGAGCGTTCGGGTTGACCGGAATGTTGCTCCCGCCTGGCAAATGGGACTGGATCTGGCTGATGTTCCCCAACGGCCGCGCTGTGGCAATCGGCGGCAGCGTTGAGGGCACTTTCATCGCTCCATTAGGCGTGGCCTGGGCCATGGCGTACGGCGCGTCCGAGACCTGCAGCTCCTCCTGGTCGTGGCGGAGCTTCGCTGGTGCTGTTGTGGCTGTCGACGGCGCTGCAGATCGCTCCTGTGTCGACCCGCTAGAGTCAGCGCTTGCTGCGGCGCTGGACGCGTCCATCCTTGATACGAGAATGGAACAGTGACGTCCCCTGCCTCTGCTCGGAGTTTTCAGCGCGAATTCGTCAGTCGTCGACGAAAGCTGGTGCTAGAGACGCGCGCGCGCGGCCTTCCTTCGCTTGCTGCTGCTGCTGCTGCGCTTCCTTCGCCTGTCGACGTGACGTCTCGCCCCACGACACGAGAGTGGAGAGCCGCCGCGCCGCTTCCTGTCGTTCGATGGATTCTCTTTTTGTTGTGAGTGTTCAGCACGAGGTGCAGAATTTTCCGAGCGAGTCGGAACCGACGGTTACGCCAGGATCTGCACGAATCAGAATCGAGAGAGTTCGATATTTCAACCAATGATACGTCGAGGATCCAGCAGCTCCGCGGTAAAAGTGAACCCTTCGCCGAATAGAGTCGGCAAGGAAAGTCAAGGAGCGCAAACGAAAGGGGAAAAGGCATCGGTGCCACGCGCGCCAAGCTATCGAATACATCAATCGGTATCTGGATAAGCCTGTTCGTCAACGAAGAAACTCGGGGCTAGAGCGAACAGGGCGCTGCATTGGCTCTGATGGTGCAACCGGTCGTGCTGAATATCCATCCAGCGCTCGCTCATTTCCGTCCACGATGTTGACTCCATGCCCTAAACATGGATAA
>MBAC02004773.1:0-12861 GCA_001712635.2 Nothophytophthora sp. Chile5
CGGGTCGCACGATCATCTGCACGATCCACCAGCCGTCGTCGGAGGTGTTCTTCCTGTTCGACAGTTTGCTGTTGCTGAAGCGTGGTGGCCAGACGGTGTTCTACGGCGACTTGGGCGAGAACTGCCGCAACCTGATCGACTACTTCGAGAATATCCCTGGCGTGGCTCCACTTCCAGATGATTACAACCCCGCCACGTGGATGCTGGAGTGCATTGGCGCCGGCGTGAGCAACGGAGCGGGCAACGACATGGATTTCGTCGAGTACTTCAACAACAGTTCATACAGTCGGGTACTGGACTCCAACATGGCGAAGGAAGGTATCACCGTTCCGTCACCAGACCTCCCGGAGATGGTGTTCGGCAAGAAGCGCGCTGCGACGTCGGCTACTCAGATGAAGTTCGTGGTGACGCGCTTCTTCCAGATGTACTGGCGCACCCCGAGCTACAACCTCACGCGAATGTACCTCGCCATCTTCCTGGCGCTGCTCTTCGGCATCATCTTCGTGGACGCTGATTACGCGTCGTACTCTGGCTTGAACTCTGGCGTGGGCATGGTCTTCATGGCCTCGTTTTTCAACGCCATGGTGGCGTTCCAGAGCGTGTTGCCGCTCTCGTGCTCTGAGCGTGCGTCGTTCTATCGCGAGCGTGCGTCGCAGACGTACAACGCCTTCTGGTACTTCGTGGGCTGCACGGTGGTGGAGATCCCCTACTGCTTCATCAGCAACCTGCTCTTCACGGCGGTGTTCTACCCCATGGTGGGTCTCGAAGGCTTCGAAGCGGGTGTGCTCTTCTGGGTTGGCTGCTCGCTCATGACGCTCATGCAAGTCTATCTGGGCCAATTCTTCGCCTACGCCATGCCGACGGAAGAAGTGGCGCATGTCTTCGGGTTGCTCTTCAACGGCATCTTCATGATGTTTATGGGTTTCAGTCCACCGGCCTACGCGCTCCCGTCGGCTTACAAGTGGCTCTACACGATCTCGCCGCTCAAGTTCCCCATGTCCATCCTGGTGTCTCTGTGCTTTTCGGACTGTGACGAGCTGCCGACGTGGGACAACTCGACCCAAACGTACAGCAACGTGGGCTCGCAGCTTGGCTGCCAGCCGATGGCGAACTCGCCCGTGACCGTGGGGCACATCACCGTCAAGGAGTACACGGAGCAGTACTTCGGCTTCAAGCACGACGAGATCCCGCGCAACTTCGGGATCGAGGTCGGCTGCATCGTGCTGTTCCGCATTTGGGCGCTGCTGGCGCTGCGCTTCATCAACCACCAGAAAAAATAGAGAGGAGTATGCTATACTATCTGGGCGCCGGAGTAGCTTGCGTATCGTTTTTTTACTCAGATTATATCAAATTTCATGATCTTGTTCAGCGATTCATGCACAGTATCGACTCCGGAGTCTCTGGCCCGCCGGATGCAAGGCGCAAGCCAGACATGATTATCCACATGCTGGGGTTCCCAGGCAGGATGTCATGCGCCCCCGAAAGATCAAAGCTCAAGGCCAGGAAGCTCCACGCGTAATACAAGCGGGTGGTGCCTTGGCATAATCCCCCCGTCTCAATTTCAACCCAATCTTTTTGCGATAGTCGAAGAAAACGCAGCCAATCACAGCACGCGTTGCCGTATTTTGGGCCGATTACGCCAGTTGCGGGATTTGATTTGGGCTGCAAAACAGAGCAATCAGGCAAATTCGGTGATTATACACTCGATTGATTATTCCATACTTCAACAACAGATGGTCCTGTCAAATATAATACAACAAGGCGTGCAGTTGGTATGCATTTTTTCCCGGTTAACATCCATTTTGACAGATGCAATCATTTCACAATGTCAATATATAGAAATCCTTATACCATTATATCAGGTTTTACCCTTATCAATGATACACAGGATCATTCTAAACAGGTAGACATTAGTACCGCCCTTCATGCGGGTCCCTCCCAGCGCCGCCTTCTTTGCAGCCACGCAGTCGGTCGACGCGACGTCAGTTCATTCCTGAATTTCCTGCTTCGTGCCCAAGTCCGATAGGAGATCAAGCGCCATGGAAGATCCTCGGCCTCCTCCGGTCGCCAACGACCAGAATCTCGACTGCGAGTCGGGCGCGGCGCTCATGGCGAAGGGGCCGGAGGTGCTGCACGAGTTCCTGGTGTCCAAACTGGAGGCGGCGACGGGCCGCGCGATGCCGCAGATGGACGTGCGCTTCAATAATCTGTCGCTAATTGCGGACATCGTGGTGGTGGACGACGACGGCTCCAACCACCAACTACCGACCATCCCGAACACCATGAAGAAGGCGTTCGTGGGGCCCAAGAAACGCACGGTGCGCAAGCAGATCCTCAAGAACGTCAGCGGAGTCTTCAAGCCTGGGAAGGTCACGCTGCTGCTGGGTCAGCCTGGCTCGGGCAAGTCGGCGTTATTGAAGATGTTGAGTGGCCGCTTCCCGATTGACAAGCACATCACGGTGGAAGGCGCCATTTCCTTCAACAACGTGCCGCGAGAACAGATTATCAAGCGCTTGCCTCAGTTTGTGGCCTATGTGAACCAGCGCGACAAGCACTTCGCGATGCTCTCAGTGAAAGAGACGCTTGATTTCGCCAACAAGGTCTGTGGCGGTGATATCACTCGTCGTGGAGACGGATTGGCTCCCAGTAATCCCAAGCAGGAGAACACGGAGGCGCTCCAAGCAGCCAAAGCCATCTTCGCGCACTATCCGGAGATCATCATCGAGCAGCTCGGACTACAAAACTGTCAGGACACCATCGTCGGCGACGCCATGAATCGCGGCATCTCCGGCGGCGAGCGCAAGCGTGTGACCACTGGCGAGATGGAGTTCGGCATGAAGTACGTGACACTCATGGACGAGATCAGCACGGGACTGGACAGTGCGGCGGCATTCGACATCATCAATACGCAACGTAGTGTGGCTCACAAGCTGCGGAAGACGGTGGTGATCGCTCTTCTCCAGCCTTCGCCGGAAATCTTCGCGCTGTTCGATGACGTGATGATCCTGAACGAAGGCGAGCTGATGTATCACGGTCCGTGCAATAAGGTGGAGGGGTATTTCGAGAGCTTGGGCTTCTCGTGTCCTCCGGAGCGCGACATCGCCGACTACCTGCTGGATCTGGGCACGCCCGAGCAGTATCGCTATCAGAATCCTCAGCACCCGACGACGCCGCCGCGTCAAGCCAGCGAGTTCGGCGAGCAGTTCCGGAATTCGCCATTCTTCCGAGAAACTCTCAGCTCATTGGAAGCACCGTATGAACCGGAACTGCTGAGAACGGCGAAGGAGAACATGGAGCCCATGCCCAAGTTCCAGCAGTCGTTCATGGAGAGCACTTGGACGCTTTTGCTGCGCGAACTCATGATCACATACCGCAACAAAGCCTTCATCGCTGGTCGCCTCTTGATGATCTTGGTCATGGGACTGCTCTTCTGCACCATTTACTACGATTTCGACCCGACGCAAGTGTCCGTGGTGATCGGCGTCATCTTCTCCACGGTCATGTTCCTGTCGATGGGGCAGTCGGCTCAACTGCCGACGTACATGGTGAGTCGCGAGATCTTCTACAAGCAACGAGGTGCCAATTTCTACCGCACAGCCTCCTACGTCTTCGCTAGTTCAATCGGCCAGATTCCCTTGTCGTTGGCTGAGACCATCATCTTCGGCTCACTGGTGTACTGGGTCTGCGGGTTCGCCGCGGAAGCTGGCCTGTTCATCATCTTCGAAGTCGTGCTCCTGCTGTCCAACCTGGCCATGGGCATGTGGTTCTTCTTCCTCTCGGCTGTCTGTTCCAATGAGAACGTGGCCACGCCCTTGTGTATGGTGTCCATCCTGATCTTCATCATCTTCGCGGGTTTCATCGTCACGACCAGCGAGATCCCGGACTACCTCATCTGGGCTCACTGGATCAGTCCTATGAGCTGGAGCATCAAGGCGCTGGCTATCAACCAGTACCGCTCCAGTGCCTTCAACGTGTGCGTCTACGGTGCGATCGACTATTGCTCAACGTATGGCGGTCTCACAATGGGCGAATACTATCTGGATCTCTTCGGCTTGGACACGGAGAAGGAGTGGATCGCGTATGGAATCGTATACCTGGTCGTGATCTACGTGACCTTCATGTTCCTGTCGTACCTCAGTCTTGAGCATCTTCGATACGAAGCGCCGGAGAACGTCGATGTGTCCGAGAAGCCAGTCGGCAATGAATCCTACGTGCTGGCCGAAACTCCACGAGGAATGAAAGAGACGGACGACAAGGAGGATGCAATGGTCCAGTTGGCAGTCGACACGCGGGAGAAGAACTTCGTGCCGGTGACCGTGGCCTTCCAAGATCTGCACTATTGGGTCCCAGACCCTCACAACCCGAAGGAGTCGCTCGAGCTGCTCAAGGGCATCAACGGCTATGCGGTTCCAGGGTCGATCACTGCTCTCATGGGGTCTACGGGTGCTGGCAAGACGACGTTGATGGACGTGATCGCTGGTCGCAAGACGGGAGGCAAGATTGCAGGCAAGATCTTGCTCAACGGCTACGAAGCCAGCGACTTGGCGATTCGTCGATGCACGGGCTACTGCGAGCAGATGGACGTACACTCGGAAGCGGCTACGATTCGTGAAGCCTTGACCTTCAGCTCATTCCTGCGTCAGGATGCGTCTATCTCGGATGCGAGGAAGTACGACTCGGTGAACGAGTGTATTGAGATGCTGGGCTTGGAGGACATCGCCGACCAGATCATCCGTGGCAGTTCGGTGGAGCAGATGAAGCGCTTGACCATCGGCGTGGAGCTGGCTGCGCAGCCCAGTGTCATCTTCCTGGACGAACCCACCAGCGGGTTGGACGCTCGGTCGGCCAAGCTGATCATGGACGGCGTTCGCAAGGTGGCCGACTCGGGTCGCACGATCATCTGCACGATCCACCAGCCGTCGTCGGAGGTGTTCTTCCTGTTCGATAGTTTGCTGTTGCTGAAGCGTGGTGGCCAGACGGTGTTCTACGGTGACTTGGGCGAGAACTGCCGCAACCTGATCGACTACTTCGAGAACATCCCTGGTGTGGCTCCACTTCCAGATGATTACAACCCCGCCACGTGGATGCTGGAGTGCATTGGCGCCGGCGTGAGCAACGGAGCGGGCAATGATCGGGATTTCGTCGAGTACTTCAACAACAGTTCATACAGTCGGGTACTGGACTCCAACATGGCGAAGGAAGGTATCACCGTCCCATCTCCGGATCTCCCCGAGGTCGTTTTCGGGAAGAAACGTGCTGCCAACTCCATGACTCAGATGAAGTTTGTGGTGATGCGGTTCATGCAGCTGTACTGGCGTACCCCAAGCTACAGTCTCACTCGACTGGTAATGGCAGTGATTCTGTCGCTTCTCTTCGGCATCGTGTTCATCGACGGCAACTACGCGTCGTACGCCGGCTTGAACTCTGGCGTTGGCATGGTCTTCATGGCGGCGCTCTTCCTGTCCATGATGGCGTATCAGAGCGTCTTGCCCATGTCTTGCTCCGAACGCGCGTCCTTCTACCGCGAGCGAGCAGCACAGACGTACAACGCCTTCTGGTACTTCTTGGGGGCTACCATCGTCGAGATCCCCTACAGCTTCGGCAGCGGTCTGCTCTTCACGATCGTGCTGTACCCTCTGGCGGGCTTCACGGACTTCCAAACGGGCGTGGTCTTCTGGGTCGCCATCTCCCTCACCGTGCTCATGCAAGTGTATCTGGGCCAGTTCTTCGCCTACGCCATGCCGACGGAAGAAGTCGCGGCCATCATCGGACTGCTCTTCAACGCCGTCTTGATGATGTTCATGGGGTACAATCCGCCGGCGTCGGCCATCCCCGAGGGCTACCAGTGGCTGTACACCATTTCGCCGCAGAAGTTCCCCATGTCCATCTTGGTGGCGCTGTGCTTTGCCGACTGTGACGAGCTCCCGACGTGGGACAACTCGACCCAAACGTACGTGAACGTGGGGTCGCAGCTGGGCTGCCAGCCCATGGCGGACGCCCCCGTGACGGTGGGCCACACGACCATCAAGGAGTACACGGAGTCCTACTTCGGCTTCAAGCACGACGAGATCCCGCGCAACTTCGCTGTCGTCCTCGGCTGCATCGTGCTGTTCCGCATCTGGGCGCTGCTGGCGCTGCGCTTCATCAACCACCAGAAGAGGTAGGCGGGAGGAGAGTACGTGTAGTGTGCTGTGTGTTTTTTTATAGACAGTGGTAGCCAGCCAACCCTGGCAGCAACAACAGCTTTTTGTTTTTGCCTGCTTTCACGCAAAAAATATTTTTGACTAATCACAAACTACCTAAATTGACTCCCCCAAATCAGTGACACAGCAAGTGGTCATATTTTGTGCTGGTCATGACGAGTTGAAGTTTCACAGCAATTTCCTTTCTTCGCCAAAGTGCAAAAACAAAAACAAAATGTTGCTGCGATCCGTCCTGCGTTGATTTTTGTCACAAGTCGCCAAATTTGTGCCAGCCAATCAGATTGCGAGGAAAAAAAATGCTTCTTGCTGCCGCAGAAAATAAAGTGTCTTGCTGCCAGGGTTGGGCTACCACCACCACTATTTTAGTGCACATTTTGAGTTAAATCCGAGGGGTTGCGTTAGTAACGGACGATGTGGCGTTATTTACGGACAGGTGCTTTTACGGCTTCGGATTTATTTCGAGGGGTGGTACAAATTTCGACAAAAACGATTCAATCCGATAAAAAAGGCAAAAGCGAAGACGAATTGAAGAAAAATATGAATGTTACGTTAGTAAAAGCAAGGCAAAATGGCAAAACCAATGTCCAAACATGCATCTCTTCCCGATCCCCCACTCTATCTACCTCTTCTGGTGGTTGACGTAGCGCAGTGCCAGCAGCGCCAACACCCGGAAGAGCACGATGCAGCCGATCACCACCACGAAGTTGCGTGTGATCTGGTCGTGCTTCATGCCGAAATACTCCTCCGTGTACTCCTTGATGGTGATGTGGCCCACAGTCACGGGCGAGTTCGCCATGGGTTGACAGCCGAGCTTGGAGCCCACGTTCAGGTATGTCTCGGTGGCCTCATCCCACGTCGGGAGCTCGTCGCAGTCGGCGAACACCAGCGCCACCAGGATGGACATGGGGAACTTGAGCGGCGAGATCTTGTAGAGCCACGTGTAGCCGGACGGGATGGCGTAGGCCGGCGGACTGAAGCCCATGAACATCATGAAGATGGCGTTGAAGAGCAGCCCGATGATCGCCGCCACTTCTTCCGTCGGACACAGATAAGAGAACATCTGTCCCAGGTAGACCTGCATGAGCACCAAGAGGGAGTTGGCGAGCCAGAACAGCACGGCGACGCCGAAGTCCGTGAAGCCCACCATGGGGTAGAACACCAGTGTGAAGAGGAAGCCACTCACGAAGCAGTACGGGATCTCGGCAATAGTCGACGCCACGAAGTACCAGAAGGCGTTGTAGGTCTGCGACGCCCGTTCACGGTAGAACGAAGCGCGCTCCGAGCAGGATAGAGGCAGCACGCTCTGGAACGTCGTCATTGCGAGGAAGAGAGCCGCCATGTAGACCATGCCGACGCCCGAGTTCAAGCCCGAGTAGGAGGCGTATTCCGCGTCGATGAAGATGATGCCGAAGAGCAGCGCTAGGAAGACGGCGAGGATCATTCGCGTGAGGTTGTAGGTCGGAGTTCGCCAGTACATCTGCAGGTAGCGAACCACCACGAACTTCATCTGAGTCATGGAGCTGGCGGCTCGCTTGTTCTCGAACAGCATCTCGGGCAGGTCTGGCGATGGGACAGTCACGCCTTCCTTCGCCATGTTGGAGTCCAGTACCCGACTGTATGAGCTGTTGTTGAAGTACTCGACGAAATCGCGACCATTGCCCGCTCCGTTGCTCACGCCGGCGCCAATGCACTCCAGCATCCACGTGGCGGGGTTGTAGGCCTTCGGAAGCGGAGCCACACCAGGGATGTTCTCGAAGTAGTCGATCAGGTTGCGGCAGTTCTCGCCCAAATCGCCGTAGAACACCGTCTGGCCACCACGCTTCAGCAACAGCAAACTGTCGAACAGGAAGAACACCTCCGACGACGGCTGGTGGATCGTGCAGATGATCGTGCGACCCGAGTCGGCCACCTTGCGAACGCCGTCCATGATCAGTTTGGCTGACCGAGCGTCCAAGCCGCTGGTTGGTTCGTCCAGGAAGATGACACTGGGCTGCGCAGCCAGCTCCACACCGATGGTCAAGCGCTTCATCTGCTCCACCGAACTGCCTCGGATGATCTGGTCGGCGATGTCCTCCAAGCCCAGCAGCTCAATGCACTCCGTCACCGAGTCGAATTTCTTCGCATCCGAGATGGACGCATCCTGTCGAAGGAACGAGCTGAAGGTCAACGCCTCGCGAATCGTAGCCGCTTCCGAGTGTACGTCCATCTGCTCGCAGTAGCCCGTGCATCGACGGATGGCCAGATCGTTGGCCTCGTAGCCGTTCAGCAGGATCTTGCCCGTGATCTTGCCACCAGTCTTGCGTCCAGCGATCACGTCCATCAACGTCGTCTTGCCGGCGCCTGAGGAGCCCATGAGAGCCGTCACCGACCCGGGAAGTGCAAACCCATTGATTCCCTTAAGCAAGTCCAGCGACTCCTTCGGGTTGTGAGGGTCCGGCACCGAATACCACAGGTCCTGGAAGGCTACCGTCACCGGCACGAAGCTCTTCTCACGGGTGTTTAAGTCGACCACGTAGTCGTCGGTGGCGTCGATGAGTTCCTTGCTCTTGGGCGTCTCCAGCATAGCGTAGGTCTCGTCTTCGATCGGTTTCTCCGAGACGTCAACGTTCTCCGGGACTTCGTAGCGGAGGTACTCAAGTCCGAGGAACGAGAGAAACATGAAGACCACATAGATGACCGCCGTGTAGATGATGCCGTACGCGATCCACTTCTTCTCCGTGTCCATGTCGAAGAGGTTCAAGTAGTACTCGCCCATGGTGAGGCCGTTGTAGTCGGCGCAGTAGTCCACTCCAGCATAGACACACACGTCCATGCCGCCTGATCGGTACTGGTTGATGGCCAGCGCCTTGAGACTCCACGTCATGGGACTGATCCAATGGGCCCAGATGAGGTAGTCCGGGATCTGGCTCTTGGTGACGATGAAGCCTGCGAAGATGATGAAGATGAGAATGGACACCATGCCCAACGGTGTGGCGATGTTGCCATTCGGACCGACCGCCGAGAGGAAGAAGAACCACATGCCCATGGCCAGATTCGACAGGAGCAGGATCACTTCGAAGATGATGAACAGGCTAGCTTCGGCTTCGAAACCGCAGACCCAGTACACGAGCGAGCCGAAGATGATCGTCTCGACGACTGCCAAGGGGATCTGACTGGCCGAAGTGGCCAGCACATACGACGCCGTGCGGAAGAAGTTGGCGCCGCGTTGCTTGTAGAAGACGTCACGCTCGGCCATGTAGGTCGGGATTTGCGACGACTGACCCATAGACAGGAACATGATGGTGGCGAAGATGACGCCCATGACCACGGAGATCTGCGTGGGGTCGAATTGGTAGAAGATGGTGCAGAAGAGCAGACCCATGACCAAGATCATGAGCAGTCGACCGAAGATGAAGGGCTTGTTGCGGTACGTCACCATCAGTTGGCGTCTGAGCAACGTGAGCGTGCTCTCCACGAAGGATTGGTGGAACTTGGGCATGGGATCCATGTGTTCCTCCACGTTTCGCAGCAGATCTCGCTCAAGAGGAGCCTCCAGCTCATCGAGCATCTCCCGATGGATGGTCGAGCGGCGGAAGGCCTCGGCGAACTCGCTGGCTCGGCGTGGCTGCTTCATCGGGTACTGCGGATTATGATAGCGGTACTGCTCCGGTGTTCCCAGATCCAGTAGGTAGTCGGCGATGTCGCGCTCCGGAGGACACGAGAAACCCAAGCTCTCGAAGAAGTGCTCCACTCGACTGCAAGGGCCGTGGTACATGAGTTGGCCTTCGTTCAGGATCATCACGTCGTCGAACAGCGCGAAAACCTCCGGCGAAGGCTGGAGAAGAGCGATCACCACCGTCTTCCGCAGCTTCTGAGCCACACTGCGCTGCGTGTTGATGATGTCGTAGGTCGCCGCACTGTCCAGCCCCGTGCTGATCTCGTCCATGAGCGTCACGTACTTCATACCGAACTCCATCTCACCAGTGGTCACACGCTTGCGCTCGCCGCCGGAGATGCCGCGAGTCATGGCGTCACCCACGATGGTGTCCTGGCAGTTCTGCAGACCCAGCTGCTCGATGATGATCTCCGGGAAGTGCGCGAAGATGGCTTTGGCCGCCTCCAGCGCTTCCAGATTCTCCTGGGGAGAGCCCTTGGACAGCATCTCCTCGCCGCGCTTCGAGAGTTCACCGCCACAGAACTTGTGGGCGAATTCGAGTGTCTCCTTCGCGGTGAGCGTGGGGAAGTGCTTGTCGCGCTGGTTCACGTAGGCCACGAACTGCGGCAGACGCTTGATGATCGTCTCACGCGGCACGTTGTTGAAGGAGATGTTGCCTTCCACCGTGATGTTCTTCTCGATGGGGAACCGACCACTGAGCATCTTCAGTAGCGACGACTTGCCCGAGCCAGGCTGACCCAGCAGCAGCGTGATCTTGCCTGGCGCGAAGACGCCGCTGATGTCCTTGAGGATCTCCTTGTGCACCGTGCGCTTCTTGGGGCCCACGAACGCCTTCTTCATGGTGTTCGGGAGCGTCGGCAGTTCGTGCTTTACGCCCGGATCGTCCACCACCACGATGTCCGCAGTCACCGACAGGTTGCTGAAGCGCACGTCCATCTGTGGCATGGCTCGCCCCATCGCCGCGCCGATCTTGGAGGCCATGAACTCGTGCAGCACCTGCGGGCCCTCGGCCATGAGCGCTTGGCCCGACTCGAGGCCGAGCTTCCGAGCCACAGTGGCTGGGGATGGAAGCGTGTCTTCCATGATACTGGAGTGTCTCGAAGCTACTTGGGGTCGAAGTAGGAAAACGGAGAATGCGAGTGTTGCTTGGGCCCGACACTCGCGTCGATTGACGCTGGGATTGCAACGCTATGATGTCAAACGGAGCCGTGAGTGGGAGCAGCGTGAGGGCGATTGCACTGCACTTCACAAACGCAAGACGGCGGAGCATTGCTGCTGCTGGCTTTGACGTGGTGGTCAATGCGCAGTCCGTGACAGGCTCTGGAAACAGGAACAGGTTGAAGTGACCGTAATCGAGAGTCAGGGATGATGCCGAAGCTGCCATAATGCCAGGAACATGCTTTTTACGGCATATTTCGAGCTTAACTTGTGGCAAATACCAGATATAAAAGCCAAGAACGCAAAGGTGGGGAGTGCGGAAGATGGCGCTTGCCACTTTATCTGTGGAAACGCCAGAAACGAGCGACCTGCCATCATCACTGATTGCTCTCAACGCAACGCAGTCCGGGGGGTTTGCCATCATCACCGCTGGCTAAATGATCGCACTCTTGCCTTCAAAGGTCGCTGGGTGTTTATGGCGAGTGGCTCGGATATCCAGGGAATCCTTTCAGATCGGATAATATCACATCCAACTGGAATATTGTTTCACGCAATCAAGCAAATACCAGAAGATGAAGAACAGTCAAGGACAGCCACAACCAATCAAATTTGACAGATTTACTTGGTCTGGAGGCGCACCAGCTGAAATTCGAGGGCACCACGCGGTGATAATGATTATGGCAGCGCTCAAGCGGACTGGACGATTATGCCAATATGCTGGGATACCGCATTCGGGGAGTCAACACGAAGGCCTGCGCTTCTGGGTACCAGCAAGCTTAGCTTATCGACGAGCATGGGAAGATGCATGCGCTAGTATTGCTGCTTGTCAGCAGCGGTCCTCTCTTCCCAGGTCTAGACTTTCACAACGGAATGTTCACATGCTCCTGATGTCCAGTCGCGCGATCAATGCGGCAATGCACAGCAGATGCCGCTATGACGCTATGGCTCCGCCACTCCCGAATTGCCGTCAACAAAGAGAAACAGATGCTTAGTCTGTGACAACCTTGGCAGCAGCGTCCTGCGGGCATAAACACCGTTATGGCAACACATCGTTCGAGCACAATGGATGACGGCGTCTGCTGGATCCGAGGCCCTCTCAGGTAATCGCTTGCCGCGAGGCTCAGCTTCATGCACTTCAAATCCTCACGAGACGGCAAGCCAACCGCGATGATGGCACTGCCCTGCGCTGGATTTCCGTCACACGCCATCAGCTCGGATGCTTTGTGTCGCAGCCACCGAGCGGCATCGCAACATCCTGCGTCGAGGGCGTCAACACGGCATCAAAGTCCAAAACCTGCAGCGCTCACTCGGACTGGAGGGTTCTGTCTCTCTTTTCGAGCCACACTACAAGACGCCACAGAGAAGCGAAGAAGCGCATCACATCAAAATGACAAGGTAAAGCCGAGGGAAGGATGCATGCACTCACTCGTGTATTATGATTTCTCGTCCGCACGCTATGCTTTGCGGGTCGATCTGTCTGTCTGTCTATCTATCTCTTCTGGTGGTTGATGTAGCGCAGCGAGAGCAGCCCCAGGATGCGGAAGAGCACCGTGTAGGCGCAGACGATGCCGAAGTTGCGCCACAGGTCGTCGTACTCCATGCCGAAGTACTCCTCCGTGTACTCCTTCAGCGTGATGTGGCCCACGGTCACGGGCGAGTTGGCCATCGGCTGACAGCCGAGCTGCGAGCCCACGTTCGTGTAGGCCTGGGTGGCGTCATCCCACGTCGGGAGCTCGTCGCACTCGGCAAAGACGAGCGCCACCAAGTTGCCCAGCGCGAAGCGGTGCGGCACGATCGTGTAGAGCCACGTGTAGCCCGAGGGGATGGCGTAGGCCGGCGGACTGA
>MBAC02004778.1:0-12330 GCA_001712635.2 Nothophytophthora sp. Chile5
GGGATCCGCTTACCTTCAGCAAGGTGTCCTCGCTCGATGGTCCGTGGTTGATGGGGGACTTCTTTCGGCCATCCAACTCGTAGAGATGGCCGTCCACACAGCTAAACACCGACAAAACAGGCCGGAGTATCTGGTTAGACAGAGCCCTGGAGAGTTCCGAGACACTCAAGTGACAGGCTGCCCACCTGAAGCAGACGAAGTGCGTGTTGATTGGGTCGTCCACATGTTCCAGTTGCTGCAAGGCGGACATTCAACGGACATGTCAAAGGATGAGCGCCAGCCAAACCAGATGGAGAAGGCTCAGCCAGGTACCTCAGACTGGCCAGCCTCAGCAGCACTGCCGTGTGTTTCCTCCAGCTACAACAGCAGCAATCGTACGATAACCGACATCAGTACGGAGCTGCAACGCCAGCAGCATCTAAAGAGATACCGCAGCAGACTTCACCTCGTCGTCATCCTCGAGATACTCGGCGATCTCCTTGGGCGTCTTCGCCTTGGTTTCCTCGAAGAACTTACCCAGATAGCTGTCCGGTTCTGCGCACGTCCACATATTCACGTGTGTATCCGCCAATGAGTACGAGAAGCGAGGCTTTACGAGCACAAGCAGAACCAACGAAAGGCCAGCTCAAAGAGGTCTACGGACTGGGCCCAACATACCGAGGTGGATCAGGTGCCGCATGTTCCCGACGGCGTGCAAGATTCCCACAGTACCACACGCGTTGCCTGCATCCGACAAGAGTGCAGAGCCAGATAAGCGACCCAACACATGGTTCCAGCTGCAATAGTTGCCTGCTATCCCTCTCGTACCCACGGTCTGGCGCATGTAGTACACGTTCGGGGACACCGTTTGGCCCTCCTTTGCGATCTTCTCCGCCTCCTGCTTCGCGAACGCCTCCGTCTGCACCAAAAGCAGTATGTCAACTACCAAATTCAGCTCCAAACCGGCCAAGACACTCGGACGAGAGCGCCAGCAACGTACGTGCGGCTTGATGGGGAAGAGCATGAGCACGGCCACGACGGGCGACGGCACCATGCCCAGAGCCCACTCCTCCGTGCTCATGACGTCGCAGAAGCTGAACTGGTCTGTGGGGAAGCCCATCTTCTTCACGTACGCGGTCATCACCTCCGGATTGGACTCCAGCGGGAACCAGCGCTTGGCTCGCTTCTCTTCGCTCATGATCGCTCGCTTGCCTTCGCTGCTCGTTCAGGTCCGAAATGTCGATCTTCGAGGAGGAAGTGGGTCGCAGTGTGGTGCACATTAATGTCGGCGCATGCCTCAGTGAAGTAGGTCATCCTCACTATCTGAAACAAGTGCTCGAGTATTGCGCAGCGACCCTTATTTTCGGATTGAGGTAGCAATTAACCGCTACGCGTCGATATGTGTGCCAGCCCGTAACGAGACGCTGCCGTGATGGCTTCACCTTTCAGCTATTGCAGCGGCGCCGCAGCCAGCGTCTCGAGGATGACGCGGCCCCAGAAGCCTTCGAGCGCCTTGAGCACGTCCGCTTCCACCACTTGACCTGTGGGCCGATTGGCCACCACCAGCACGGCCGCAGTGGCTTGGATGGACCCGCGACTGCGCTGGGCCAGGTCCAGACTGCATTCGGACGAGGGGTATTGGCATGTCAATCCAGCAACTCCGTCAAATACACCACAAAGGAAGGCAGGCTACGTACAGGTGGAAGGTCTCCATCTCGAGCGTGTGCAGCTCCGGGTGGCTCTTGGTGAGGTTGGCCATGAGCTGCTCATTGCGATCGTCGAAGGCTGAGTCCAGCCGACCTGGAGTGGAGGTTGGCAGTCGATTCGAATCGTTACAGGTAGATCAGACGAGCAACACGATAAAGCGGCAGTGCAACAGACCTTGAGAACTGTAGAAGGAGCAGGCCGTGGCGTTCAGTCCGTCATAGACGCCCAGTACCTCGCGATCGCTGGAAGCGACCACGCTGGATTCGGAATGCAATGCCGTCAGCTGGCCTTGCATCGCTTCCACAAGCTATGGCAAGGAAGCATATCAGTAGTTAGCCTAGTAGTACAAGCATATAGAACTATACGCAGGTTGGGGCGAACCACTCAGTAGTTGTCGCTCACTCACCGTCTTAGACAGCGCCGGCGACGCCGGCATAACGCGCGAGACCCGATAGGGCTCTTCACCGTCACTGTCAGGAAAGAAGGCGTCCGGGTTGCGCGTGACCATCAAAGATCCCTTCCCACTCACCACGACGCTGCCCGGCGCCACGTCCGCTCGCACGCCGCCGCACGTGCCGAACCTAAGACAGACAAACCAGTGAGTTCATGCGAATTAAACGGCAGCTCCTAGTGGACATGTGACCCACCGAACGATAGCCATAGAGCCTTCCACGATGGCGCGCGTCTCGCGCACCACAAAGTCCATGTTGGGTACGCCCTGCATGCATACAAATGGGCGACGCGCGAGGAGGTCACATCGTTGCAATCAAAACAGGACGAACGCTTGCAAACGCACCATGCCTGTGGCCACGATGGAGAGCGGCACGCCGTTCATGGCCCCGGTAAAGGTGGTGAACCCACGCGAGGACTCGTAGGTCTCGAATTGCGCGTCGTCCAGCAGTTGGGCGAGCAGCTCCGCTCGGCCCAGACTCCCCACAGACACGATCCGATTGGCCACTTGCCAGGGTTCACAGTCGTTGCAATAGGAAGCAAGCTTGGCATCAGCATTTCCCCGCCCAATGACAGTCCGACAGAGTTGGAGACGACGCACCTTGACCGCTCTTGACGCCCAGGTGCAGCACCGTGCCGTCCTCGTGCTTGGGCATGGCGTTCGTGTTCTTGTAGGCCATGGCGTCGCCTCTGCGCTCGTCCTGTCCGCCTCGGCCTGGTTGCTCTCGTGCGCTGCTCTTGGGATAATGAGGCACGGCCGGCAGAAGCAGCAGGACGCCAACGCAACAGCCAAGCGTGGGGGAAGTGCTCAATGCTGCATGCGACGGATAGGATGATGGTCAGGTATGAATTCATCTGATTCCGTGCAAGATCCGTCCTCGTAACCTGTCAAACATGCAGTTCTGCCGCTATCTCTTTGAACGGGGGTTACGGAACTCGGAGATCCCTGACTATACCGATTCAACTTTCTACAATCGTTTTTCACAGGCGATCCAACCATATATCGAAAGGTCGCATCCATTTGCTGATTGGCATCTCCAGCGCTCCACCAACTCGATCGCGGAAGAAATGCCATCGTCCGCAGCGGAAGACGCGCCATTTGCTGCGTTTGTTGCCGCCAAGGAGTTCGCGTTCGTGTCGTGGGTCGGCAGCAACGGACGACGCGCGTGTCCCTTAGCCACCTTCGGGTCGCGAGCGCCGCAACAACTGCAGAACGCCCGACTGGCCTGTGCCGAGCCGCCACGCGCCGACCAGCCAGAGCTCACCAACTCAGCCGAGTTGAATGGCGCGATAGCGCTAGTTGTTCGAGGTGGTTGCACGTTTGCGCACAAAGCGCGGCTGCTGCAGCGCGCTGGCGCCTTGGCTATGCTCCTGGCCAACAACACGCGCGAGGAGCCGTTCACGGCTTTCACAATGGGGGAATCGGCCGAGGAACTTGCCCATAATGCAGCCACTGGTGCCGAGGAGCTAACACTGCCGTGCGTCATGATGTGTTTACGCGATGTGCGCGAGCTCTTCCAGAAGTTCCCGCCGTCCGTGAAGAACGGCGCACTTACGTTCGAGATCCTGCCGTCTGCCCAAGCCGCGACGGTTGCCATCGAGTGTCTACAGCTTCAGAAGCAGCAGCAGGCGGCGGCCGATGCTGGTCGTGGATGGAAAGTCATCAAGCGCACGACGTCCTCCATCATTAAACTCCTCGATCCGCAGACAGCGCTGCCTGTCAGCTCCATCACGACAGTTGCCTCGTCTTCGAGTGTGGAAGGAGAGGTGGAGAAGACCTCAAAGCCTGTACAGACCCCTACGCTGCAGTCCCCACTGTTTGCATTTGTCCAGTGGGCCACGAGCGCGTCGACGTACGCGATTTCGTTCGCGCCATTGGCTGAATTCGCTGTCGTCCGAGCGGGCGCTTCGTATTCTGGGAAGCTCGTGGTATGCGACCCGCTACTGGCAGATCAGGAGCCGCTACATAATCCCAAGCAGCTTCTTGGGGCCGTAGTCCTCGTACGACGCGGCTCCTGTCCATTTCCAGAGAAACTCGAACGCTTGCAGCGAGCAGGCGCCGTGGCTGCCATTATGGGGAACGACGACGAAAAGGACCCGGACGCCGCCTTCGTCATGAGCGTGGACCACATCGACGCTGCGAACGCCACACTGCCGGCTGTTATGGTTTCTCACAATGTGTTCCAGCGACTGATGAGTGATCCCAACGTCGGTACCGCCAGAGTGCTTTGTCTGTCGGGCGAAGCTGCCGAAGGGCTGCTGGCTGTGGGCCGTGGCTCTGTCTCCTTTGCGGAGATGCCGATGCCCTTCACCAAGTCCTCGCAAAATGAGGAGCGTGATGGTGAAAATGACGATAAAGAGCTACTAGATCCACTACTGAGCTTACACTTGGCGTGTCGAGACGGAGACCATGGCGCCTGTCAACGTGTGCTGGCGCAGATCGAAGGCGATGCAGCGAAACACGAGCTGGTGCGCGCTCCCTGTTCAAACCACGGACTTACGGCGCTGCACCATGCGTGTGCCGCAGGGAACGACAATGTTGTGGAGTTATTGCTGCGTCTTGGAGCGGCTCCAGATGCTCTCGATCTAGCGATGCAGACACCGTTGCACATCGCTTGTGAGCACCGCCATCTCGAGTGTGCTCGTCTATTGCTGCGAGCTGAAGCCGTAGTGACCAAGACTTTCCCGCCAGTTTTATTAGGCGAAGATGACGAAGGCAATACGTTCTCGACTCGACGTCACATTGGGGGAGGGACGGCGCTCCATGCGGCGGCCCAAGCTGATAGTGCCGAGTGTATTGAGTTGCTGCTCACAGCTAATGCCTGGATCGACAACACGGTGAAGGAAGGTTCGCAAGGCGGGAAGTACCGCTTTCTGGGCGTCAACTTGAAGGACGTGGAAGGCCAGACGCCGCTCCACTTAGCCTGTGCCCAAGCGCACGACGAATGTGCGCTGTATCTTGTAGCAGCCAATGCCGACGTCAATGCGGAGGACTCCAGCGGTCGCTCGCCGCTGTTGCTGGCTTGTGAGGCAGCCAACGACCCGGAGAAGGAAGCGCGAGCCGTCCGGATCATCGAAAAGCTGATAGCGGCGGGCGCTACAATGGAAGATTCCCAGCGAGAAAAAGGGGTGGCCACAGCTGACAGAGGCGATCGACTGCTGCTGGATCGAGTAGAGTCGCAGGTGCTGCGTCGTGAGATTGAGGTTCTGTATGTGCGCCATGAGGCTCGCAGGGCTCGACGCAGTAACGAACGGCTCAAGCAGGACAACTGTGCTATGAGCGGACGGCTGGAAGCACTGGAGAACGAAGTTTGCGCGTTGAAACAGCAGGAGATCGAGCGCGAGAGGCACGGACAACAACTGCAACAACTGCGACTTCAGATGCAGAGCATTCTCCAGTTCCTCAGCACGCAGCAGATTCCATGGCAGACTTCTTCCGTCGCGACAGAGGCGATTGCGCCCAACCAGTTGCTCGCGACTGCAGCAAGCAATCCGCAACAGCAGCAGAATGATGCTGAAGGCCAGAGCGAAGAGGAATTGGCACTGGACGCGGCACTGGCACGGGATCTAGGCAAGAAATGCTTCCGGCAGAAGCAGTGGGCGCTCGCTGAGACGTATTTCCAGCGGTCGCTCTCACTGCTGCCCCTTCCTGGCGTACAGCGATTGCTGACTAAGGCTCGCACGCTTCGAACCGAGAGCATCCAAGTACCTGAGCAGATCGAGAAGCCTCTCAGCGCAGCTTTGGACCCGAATGGTGGGGATCGGAGGGACAGCAAGTCAAAACACGCGGTGATTCAACGGTTCCGAGGCTTGCTACAGGCTGCGCAGGCTGCTCCTCAGTTGCAAACTGCTCTGGGACGAGAAATCGCCAAGCTCGAGGCTCTGGAAGAAGGCACGACCGACTTTGCATCTACCTGTCGATGGATCGAGTGGCTCGTGGCTCTGCCTTGGGGGGATCCGGAGTCTGGGCTGCGAAACGAGGACTTGTATCACTCGAAGCGAGACGTTTTCCAACAGCTGGAGCTGCTGGAGCGCGAAGGGAGGGATGCACACCGCCACCAAGCGGCGCGAAGGCTACAGCGTGCCTTCCGTGAGCACTTCGCAGTGCACTTACTCACTCGATCTGCTGCAGCAGCACGAATCCAAGCGGTGGCGCGAGGCCGAAACGTTCGAATGAATGCTCGGACGTTGAGAGAACAACTGCTGGAGGCTCGGATGCAAGTGAATGGCGGGTTTGTATCAAACGGAAGAGATGGTGGGAACGCCCTGCCGTCTGAAGTGGATTACACTACGTCTGTGGACGCCACAATGCACCGGAAGCTTCAGCACGACAGTTCCCACGTGAAATTGGTGGTCGGCGAGGTCTTGCGGAAGTCCCAGCAAAACCAAAAGCCAGGTAGCTCCTGTGGTTTCGTGGCCAATGAGTTCCGCGTGGTTCAGCTGGTCGAGTGCGCTCCCACCCAACGGGGTGTTTGGCCCAGCAGCGGCGGACTGGAGCCGCTGGCTGCTTTCCACCAGGTTCCTTCAAGGTTATTGTTCTACGTGTGGACGCGGTGGGGGCAGCAGATGAACGAGCGGTGCGAATGTGTGCTGAGCGGCCCCTACGACGACCGACAGGATGCCCAGCGCCGATTCGAGCGCATTGTTCGTGGCGACCGCAGTCGTGGGTTGCTGACCGCTAGCTTCGACGATGAGTATAGCCCAGCGAATGGGAAGGCCCTCGCTGGTCCGTCGCAATGGCCTCAAGCCGCAGCGTTGGCGCCATGTCTTACCAGTAACAGCTCGGTCACGACCGTCGCGTCGGCGTGAGCACTTGAGGTTTGTATACCGGATCTTTTCAGATTTCGAGGCAGGATTCCCGAACATCCATTCCCTGCAGCATTGACACTTCAACCAGGAATCACGACCTGCTGTAGCTGCTTTTAACGCGAGAGGATACATGTGGGCAACAACGCTCGAAGCAGCAAGAATTCGGCAGATCGTGGAAGAGGGAGGATCCCAAGACTGGTGCGATATGGAGAAGCATACTCTCAGAACGAGGCATCGGCAACATTTTAGAACGCGCCGTAAAGGTGGCAACGCGGAAGTGTCGCGGCCTTTGCGCTTGCACTTATGTTCTGATGCGCGGCGGAGGCAGGAGTCGAAGATTGGGTCGGGATTAAGTATCATCGAACACTGGAGAGCCGTCGGCATGTCAGGGGGTCGTTGCATGTTCACCTCGGAGATTGTCACTGAATGTTGAGCATGTTGTGCACACAGCTCATCAAATTACACAGGTTTTTCAGACTTTTAGAAACAGTTTAAAAGCTCACGCTATGGGTTGGAGGCGGGGTGGCTGCGCGAAGGCGGCACGAAGACGAGTTTGCAAGGCACAACATCTGATCGCAGGTGCTGCGAAGCGCGAAGCGGCGCCTGCCATCAAAGCTTGCTATACGCTGATAGCCAAATGCTTTTTCTGCACGAGTAATGCTGCGCATATACTTTGTGCCGTGCAGATTCCCCAAATTACCGACATTATCATTTGTTTTGCAGAATTGCTTCACGAAATATGTGCGTGAAGTCTGAGTAATGCTACGCAATTACGAAAACTACGATACAACTTGCATGAACAGTGACAACACGATTAGCAGGGTGGGCCACAACGACATGCAGCACACCCTCTTCGTCGCGCTTATTAGTAGAGCCGCCGCAGAATCGACCATGACGCAATGTTGTGTTCGCTCAACCCCATCAGCACGTTCTGGATGGAGCGAGCAAGTCTCCGTCGCCCCTCGATAACTGGAATACTGGTGCGGTTGATTGTCACTTCGAATATAAAACATATAATCTCAAAATTTAAGTCGAAAAAACAATGACCGTTGCTGTGCAATAACTATGTAAGTTCACGCATAGCCGCTTTAGCACACAGTCATGTGACAGGCATCGTAGCGCGTCAGCATCCACGTCTTTAGTACTTGGTTGATTTTTCTTGCGTCAACGTGTTCGTTGTCCTTGAACGCAACTTGCTCCTCATGCCGCTGTCCTTGCCCGCACCTTGCTGTTGCTCTGCGGTGTCAGTTTTTCTGTCCTAAAATGATCCTAACCGTCCTAAAATGTCCTAAAAAAAACCGACATAAATTACAGCACTGTCTGTATGCACAGGACAGGCGCATTTGGACAATCAGGACAAGTAGGACAGTAGGACAGCACTACGTCATCATAGCTCGGACCTTCTGTCCGCGTGGCCAAGGTGGAGCGAACATTGGAGAAGGTGACTGCCGCCCGTCGATTTCGCTTCGCTCATCCTCGGTTCACTGAAAAAATATCGGGTTGCAGCTCTCACTACGCTCGCTCGTTTGAACAACCCCGCCTAATCGGCGGGCGATGGAGTCTGCTAATGCGCTGAGCGAGGCTCGCACTCGCGTCCGCTCGCCCTCGCCCTGTGGCCTCCTTGATGTAAATCGGTATTGTACGTTCTACTCGAGATTTCCTTGGGCAATCAATCGCCGGCGAATCGCCCCAATATATATAATTTTGTAGGTGGGCTTGATTTCAGTATCGTATGTTTTGCAGTCGGGCGGTTTCGTAAAAGACAGAAAGTTTGTATGCGGGCCTTCACTGAATCGACCTGCATTTGCAAATGGACAAAACTGCCAAGTGTAGGGTGTCACACCGTGTTCAAGACGAAGTACCGTACAGAGATACCGGTATTCAAATTTGGACAGTATTAGGACATATTTATATTACTCCCATTAGGACTGTTTTAGAACAAAAGAAACAATTTATTTTGGTAATTTACCGCAACGTTTTAGGAAAATTTAGGACGTTTAATATTGTTTTAGGACAGAAAAACTTCTTCCTGCTCTGCGGTCGCGATGGCAGCTGAATGACCTTCCCCTCGTTGGCTCTACCGCAAAAAAAATAGATTCTCCACCAATTTATGTTTGAACATCACTCTTAGAAGTTGCTCTTTTTTGTTTATCATACAAACTCCAGTATATTTGAAAGAAATTCGCAGTGGATTTCGTAGGCTGGTGAACCTATCCAGCCATACTGGAAGTTACACCAAGCCAGCCTACGCCCGATCAGCCAAACAGGAAAAACGGGATGACTGGCCTGATGATTAAAAACTCATAACGGGTCGTCTGCGCTGACCCGTAGACGAGTTCCGCGTGTTTTCTCGCCTCGCAACTCCTTCCCCCCGTCTGCACAAGCGAACGCGTAAGAACACTCGGCATGTAATTAGTTTCGGCATGCTGAAGGCCGCAACTCCAGTTCCGTCAGTCTTTCCATGTCTTTCCTTGCAGTTTCGCAGGACTGGGAGCACGTGCCGTTGATGTCGTCGCATACTGCTGCGATCACGGCGCAATCCACCGGGAGGGGCTACTGGCTGACATTGTACACTGAATCCCACAATCGTCTGTCTACATACTCACCACGCTTCTGAACGGGAAGTGTACTCAGGGTTTGATGTGCCGATTCGGAGTTCAGACGGATGCAAACGGAGAATCGACCACCTGTGCACGTCGTTTGTTAATCAGTGGCCAGCTGCGAAATCGGCGGCGGCTGGATTGAAGCGCAGTGGGACGCTGCCAAGCGTCACAGATGGGTGCGGTGCGTTTCAGCCACATTCAGCATTTCCATTCAGCAACTGTTGGCCCCAACTGTCATGACATTGAAGATGCAGTCGCTACTTATACCCCTGCTTTTTTCATGTACGCCCGGTATGGGCGGTGGGTCGCTCTGGGTTCCATTCTTCTGGCTTCCCAGCACAACCTCCACGCGAAGCCAGTTACAGCCCATGCGAAGTAGCTGCTTGCGAGCGTGCCAAACTCTTCCCATTCCCCAATTCGTCTCCTGCCACTCAAGAGCCTCTACCAGAACCTTCCGCCACGATGCTCAGCTCCCAAACCATTTGCAGTGCCGTCCTCTGTGGTCTGGCCGCAGCCACCATCGCGGCGGCACAGCCCACGTACGTCTACCAATTCGACGCGGCCTCGGCTGCCGGTGTGGATGGCTCGATTCAAGTCAAGTACGCGAGTGAGAGCTCCTCAACTGCCACCATCACGGCAGCCCTGGACTTCTCGAGTGTTGACCAGACTGCGCTCGCGACTTTCGATGGCAACTGCACTGAGGCCGTGACGGCCTACAAGTGGCACATTCACGTCAACTGGAACTCGTCGCTGTCCTCGGATTCCTTCAAGCAGTGCTCCAAGGCCGCGACGGGCAACCACTACGATCCTCTATACGCTTGTGGAGCCAACTCCGAGTATGCCGACTCGGCCCAGTGCAAGGCCAAGACGACGGGCTATACGTGTAGCCCGAGCAACTATACGGCCGATCCGCTGGTGTGCGAGAAGGGCGACTTGTCCGGCAAGTTCGGGTCACTCAACCTTGGAGACAACCAAGAGGTGGCAGGCGAGTGGACAGACATGAACTACCCGCTGCCGTCCGAGAACACGGATACGTGGAGCATTGTGCTGCACGCCGTATGCGGCAGTCAGACGCCCCGCATTGCGTGTGCCGTTGGGATCAAGATGGAAGATGAGGCCACCCAGTCACCTATTCACTCGGGCTGTTATACCCACATGTGAGCGGTGCATATCGTAGAACTTGTAACAAGTCAAGATTTGCCGTCGGTGGCATCGATGACGGCGAGCAGTCTTGCTTTCTTAGTGTACCTCGCCGCCAGTACCCGAGAGATGGATAGACTTGAACACGGTAGAAATACTGAAGTTACACGACCCTCAACTTGAGGATCGATCCAAATTGCGTGTCGTTTTCTAGGATTCTCATCAGATTCCATCACTTCGTCGGCTATGGAGCAGTTGAAGTGTGGAAAACGTGGGGGAAATGATTTGATTCATACTCGGAAATGGCTCTATTGTAGCGCATCTTTCGTGACATTATTCGCTTGAATGCGCTGCCTCCGAACGCAAAGTCCCTTTCAGCGACAGTGTCATTCCGCGATCCGCCTTCAGCCTCCCAAGTGACTCTCCTCCAACCCGAAGGCAAGATGCCGGCCGCCAAGTTTGCGCTTGCCATTTTGTTTTGCAGCCTTGCCGGAGTCCTCGCCGCCACGGGACCGACTTTCGTCTACAACTACGATCCCGCTCAAGCTGCCGGTGTGGCGGGTGCCATCCGAGTCCACTACCCGAGTCCGGACTCGACGGTCGCCCATATCTCGGTGGCGCTTGACTTCTCCGAGGTGAAGCAGAGTGCGATTCGAGCGTTCAGCAGCGTCTGCACCGAGCCCGTGACTGCGTACGAGTGGCACATCCACGTTCGCTGGAGCGCACCCACCCGATCGGCCGACTTCGGACTGTGCTCCTTTGCGGCAACGGGCAACCACTACGACCCGCTCTTTGCGTGCGGCCCCGACTCCGAGCACGCCGGCTCGCCGGAGTGCAAGCTGAAGACCCCGTCCTACGATTGCAATCCGGCCGGCTACGCGGTGAATCCTCTCTCGTGCGAGAAGGGGGATTTGTCGGGCAAATTCGGAGATCTGGTGCTGGATAGCGACAAGAAAGTGACGGGCATGTGGGTGGACGAGCACTATCCGCTGCCGTCGGAGAACTCTCCCGAGTGGAGCATCGTGCTGCACGCGGTGTGCGGCACGAACTTGCCTCGTATTTCGTGCGCCGTTGGGGAGCGCAAGTAAGAGAGCGAGACGGAGGGAGGCGTCGAGGGTATGAGACTGCCAAGTCCGACCCAGGAGGTCGATCATCATGGATACTGCACGGAGCGTGATTCGACCGACTAGTTGCGTTGCATATTATCGCGAGGGAGGTTTCAAATACAGCTCTGGAAACATGCGTCCACAAAAAAGCACTTGGCCATGGGCTTACTTGCAATAGTTTCTTCGTCTTGGATTCCATCCAGTGCCTGCCGTTCTCCTCAATCCCATAACCGAAGAATGTTCCAGGCCGCTCGCGATCACCTGAGGAGCTTCCAATCAACTGAAACTCCACAGTATGCTGGTTGAATGCGCTTAATGATTGGATGTTAGCTACCCAACCGGGAAGCCTGTTCGACAAACTAACATCTACATCGACGTGTGAAATGGCTAGTGTTCAATTTCTGAACTCCACCAGATATAAGAAAAAAAAGAGAGATCGTCGACTGGTCTGCGCGGGTAGCACCTTAGATACCGCCCGCCTGCCGCTCAGCGGACCCTCACAGCCTTCAGTAACCAGGCTTACCAACAGCACAAGC
>MBAC02004783.1:0-25486 GCA_001712635.2 Nothophytophthora sp. Chile5
GTCGGTCTCCCCACCATGGCGCGTGTCGGCGGTCGGTGATTTTGTTTGATGCCTTTCGTGCGTCTCCTCGGAAGTCGGCCAAAAATCTACGGAATGAATGCGAATCTTTGCTTTGAAAGCTTTCGTGGGTGATCATCTTTAAATCAATTATTAACTGCGTTTAAAGATGTGAAAAATGGTTAAAGATGTTATTAACCATCTTTAGTAGTTAATAAACTGTTTAAAGTTCAACACTAGTTGCAATACATTGCCTTTGACTTTGAAATCCTGCGTTCTTGAACACCACCTATATTGTGCGTTCTACTTGAAATTTCCTTGGGCGGTTCTTGCAATCAACCGCCGGCGAATCGCCCAAATATATAGAATTTTGTATGTGGGTTTGACTCCCATACTGAGGGTGAACTCAAAGCCATATGTTTTGCAGTGGGGCGGTTTGCAAAAGACGGGATTAGCGCTGATAGGCGATTGGCGTAATCGACCGGCATCGGCAAATTTGGACGGGATTCACAATATCAACTTGGAGAAAACAGATACCGATAGAGCACTAAATTGGCGTGGGATCTTTGTCAGTGCGTTCGAAAGCTTGCTTCAGTGATCGTTTGCCTCTTTCCTTTGTTACTGCTGTGCTGATGCGATTACATGCACCGAACTTCAATTTGATGGTCGTAAAGTCCACGATTTTAAAAGTGAAATTTCACCGATATATATGTACGCGCACATCACAGATGACGAGTGCTTGCACTTGATCGATCGATTAAGATAACGAGCATGGTGTGAGGTTGCTCGATGATCACCACGTTCCACGAGCAGGTCTTTCCCTGCGTCTCCTTCATCTGTCCTCCATCACCAGCTTTATCACACAAGCCGAAACAAATAATTAGCGTGCTCAGAATCAGCCTATCAAAAGTGAGTGAGCCTTGTGCACAAAATAGTAATCAACTAATACAACTATGCTATTTTTGAAGTACAGGATCGGAAAATCTGAATATTAGTATCAGTACTACGATGTGCTCAAAACCCCCGCTATTATTATACTACCGAATCAGCTCGAATTCACTTCCCGAACAGGTGCCGGAACTGACATTCATGCGAGACGTGCTATTCTCCCCTGGTGATCGACTGGCAATTGCCCATGTGCATTTGCTTGCCAAACAAGTCAACCTCTATGTGCACACCAAACCACAGGCCGTTAACATTTCTGTTTCTGGATTTTGTTGTCAACGTGGCTTCGTTCCTGCTACATGTAGTATTCCTCCAGGGGACCGACATCTCTTAGTCCTCATGAGTGATACCCTCATGCTCTCATGCTGGTGCGTGCTTTTCCATCTGGGGCACTCGGCTTAGAAGATCGAGAGCTTCACTTCCATCGCTTCGTGGACACGGAAAGTGTTCTCCGGGTGCTCGTTGGGGTCTGCAGAAGAGATAAATGGTAGCATTTTCCCATTCAATCAGCCACTCGCTCCATTTCTGCAATGAAGAAAGCATATTCGTACCGTTGAGGAAGTCTGATAACTCAATCTGCTCGTCCGCACCCGTGAGCGTGTCCAGCCCAGCGTGCGAGCTCGGCAGACCCGGAAGACGCTTTAACACACACACATCATACGCAAATCAGCGATTAGCAAGCAAGCGCAGCTGGCTGGTGCTCCTTCAGAGGGTGCAGTGGGGGTTGAAATTGCTAACTCCAGCCGACAAGCAGCAAAGCACACTCCAATCCAAATAGTGGCTTACCGTAAACTGCTCCATCACCATCTTCTCAGTGCGCAGACGCATGGCCGCCGCCTTGCCGTACACCTGCTCGACCGTCGCCATCTTCAGCTCCCAGTTGGACTGCCGGTTCTGGAAGAAGGCACGTTCATCGCTTGTTAGAGCGGCCTTTCAACCCCCAGAGACCACCAGAGACAGCCACTCACCATGGTCTGAAGGCGCTGCACCTCGTGCACCGGTCGCACGTCCTCACTGGCGCTGTAGAAGCCGTAGCGCAGCGCATCGGGAGGCGCACGCACGAGGGGGAGGCTGGTGGCGTTCTGAGATCGCGGTCACAACCGCAAAGCGCACGCACAAATCAGTTCCACTGCTCGCTAGTAACTGGTGCCAATCCGTTAGACAACACCCCACACGAAGGGGGGAGCGTGGAGGCGCCTACGGATGCCGCAGCGCACGCAGATCTCGCCTTACCATGCTCTGCTTGTTGTTTGCTTGCTCTTCCGGTTCTCTTTGTTTGTTTTGGAACGCTTCCCCCTCGGGATCTTTCGAGGTTAGAAAACGATTGCATATCGGTTACACGACGAGTTCTATAGCATTCTTAACAGCGGCCCAAGGCGTTGGCGGCCAGAAGCGAGAGAATCAGAATGGCGTCCCGCGGGAGGGAGGACTTCGGCCTCAAGAAGTCCTCGGGCGTGAACTACGACCAGGTGCTGGATCGGCAGATCGACGATGACCGCTTCGCGCGCCAGCGCGCCATCCGTGCGGCGTCGGCAGCGGTACGAAGCCCTGCCGATATCCAAGAGCGTAGTGCCCTCAGCATGTCCCTCTCTGGCCGAAGCGGTCTCTAACTGCTGTGTTGTGGATGCTGCAACGCGAGAAGCCGCCCGCAGAGAAGCCCAAGAGCGTCGGCACCAAAGTGGCAGCCCCCCAGTCTGCGACCATGGACGCCTTCATGCGCATGGTGACGGGCAAGGAGGAGCGCACGATTGCCGACCGCATCAGCGACCCGAATCGCCCCACGTGGGAGCAGTACAAGAAGGACAACGCCGACAAGCTGGACCTGAGCGGCAACGGGGAGAAGGAGATGAAGGAGTACAGGAAACAGTTGGACGCTGCGCGGGAAAAGGTAGGCATTCGACGGCGTTGCGCTTGTGCTGGAGCTCGGCTTCCCCTTCCGCAATGCTGGACTGACACCATTTTTCTATTGGACTGCTGCATCAGGCGCTAGCACGAGGAAGTCAAAGCTCGAAGAAGAAGAAGAAATCAAAGCGCAAGAAGCGCTCGCGCTCGCCCTCCGCCGAAGACTCGAGCAGCGAGGACGACCGGCGGCGGTCCAAGAGGAAGAGCCGAAAGAAAAAGTAAGCGGCCAGTTGGTTGCCAGGTATGCTGATAACAGGCTGCTGACTGCTTTGTGCATACGTAGGAAAAGCCACAAGCGTCGACGAACGTCCTCCGCCTCGGATTCGAGCGACGAGTCCGGCTCGGATCGTGACGCCGACCGGTCTCAACGACGCAAGCGCTCGAAGAAGAGCAAGAAGTCGTCGCGCAGGAAAGACCGAGAGGCCTCGCCCTCTCCTGTGCGTCTGTCCTCGTTCCTCCAGCAGACCAGCGATGAATCAGGTGGCGAATCGGCATGAGCCTCAAGCGAGCGACCCGTCCAGGTGGCGGGCGCCGTTGCCAGCAAGCAGCGTCGCGCGGATACCTAACTAGACTTTGACGGTACTATCTCATGTGAAAACATGTTTTTTGATTGAAAATACACTTTTTTTTCACTTGATAGCTGATGTTATGTTGTCCACGTAGAATATCGCGGATCGCAGCAGAAACGTTGAGCTGAGACCTGAGTCGGCTTGTTGAGCTATTCGAGTTGTTGTCACTCCGCCTCCGCGTTCTTCTAGCTCCGATGGCGGACGACGAGAACAGGAAGACGTTCATGAAGCTGCTGCGCCAGGGCGTGCAGGCCAAAGTCCAGCAGCAGCAACAGCAGCGTAAACTTGCCTCAAATTCCAGGGGGGAATCAGGTCTCGGAGCTCTGACCAGCGATCCGGATAGCGAAGTGCGACGGGCCACGCTGCCAGGTCATAAGAGCGACAGATGCAACGGCGACAAGCGTGTGGATGAGCGTTCTGTGGAGGCGTGGCAGACACTGGCTTGGCGGGACGCGTTCTCCATGGAGCCGTATTTCCTGGAGACCATCTCCGGACAGCCGCTTCGCATCAAGCAGGTGCTGCAGGGAGAGCTCAATGGCTTCGGCACAGGACTCACGGTGTGGCCTGCGGCGTGTGTGCTCTTGAAGCATCTGGAGCATCGCTTCGCAACTGCACCAGACTGCCAAAACGCGCTTGCCATCATCGAGAAGCCCTTCGTACTGGAGCTCGGGAGTGGCACAGGTGCCGTAGGCATCGCGGCCGCAATGTTGCTCCAAGCAGGTCGCGTGGTGCTCACCGACATGGACAATGTGCAGTTTATCATGCAGGAGAACGCCAACGCGGCACGGGAGGGTGGTGCAATCGACAGCCAAGTCGCGATCGACGTGGTGGCGTACGAGTGGGGGAAGCCGCCGTCCGAACGGCTCATCCCACCCACCGGAGAAGTGTATCCAGACCTCATCCTGATCTCCGACTGCATCCTCCCTCGCCTGTACCCCATCGAGCCGCTGGTGGAAGCGCTTGCACTGCTCAGCAGAGCGCACACGCGGATCCTCATCTCCTATGAGCACCGCCACTACCAGCACTTCCAGCCCAAGCACAGATTCTGGGAGCTCATGCAGGCACGCAGCTTCGCGTTGCGTGTGCTCGACGCCGATGAATACCACCCGCACTACCGAGCGGACGACATTGAGATCTGGGAGGTCACGCCGCCGTCATTGGCATAACTGATGCACTACTCACATGTATAAATCTTGAAAATAAAAACTTAATCCGTGTCCTACACAACGTTACCTAGCTGTTCGGAGGCTTACTTCAATTCTTTACTCGCCTTCTTGGCGCAACTGGAAGCGGATACAGGCGGCACCGCCGACGCCAGCGCCAAACAGTGCAGATCCTCGTGACGCGTCATTTCCGCCTCCCCCGGAACGATGTACTGCGTCTCCAGGAACCGCCGCAGCCCTGTGGCCGACATGAGCGAGCACATGGCGTCCAGCCGCGGATCGACCTGAGGCGTCTTGGACCCCCATCTCTTTAGCTTGCCCGACGAGGCTTTGCTCTGGTCCTTTGGCGATAACTTGGTCAACGTAGATGGTGCCGACGGCGGCGCAGCTTGTGAGGCGATTTGGATGGCGTTCACGTTGACCGAGATCAGCGCCGGCGCGGCTTCTTTGTCTTCCTCTTCATGTGTTGACTTGGCGACAGGGAACAACTCCTCGTCATTGCTGTTCTGTTCGTTTCCAGTCTTCGCGACAGGGAACAACTCTTCGTCATTGCTGTTCTGTTCGCTTCCGGTCTTCGCGACAGGGAACAGCTCCTCGTACTCCATAGCCTTCTCGGATTCAGGTTCAGTTTCAAGAAGTCTCGAGTGAAGAGCAAGGATGATTTCTCGAGCAGACACCCACTCGATGGGATCGTCCGAGTCCAGCCGCGCATACAGTTCGAACGCCTGGCCGGTAGTCAAATGCTCACTGTGGACCAAGGCCTCCACCATCGCCTTGACATCATCCAGACTGTCTTCTTCTCCAGGTAGAACGGGGGTGAAGGCAGCTCGAGCATGAATCTCTTGCTCCGTCGTCTCCTTCTCCATCTCAAGGAGAGCCACAGGCTCAGAAGCGGCACCAGTTTCTGCGTCGTTGATGCCTTTGTGCTTGTGGTCGTACTTCTCCTGATGCTTCCGCTTCGCCTCCAGAAGTTTTCTGCGGACTTTATCGCGCTTTCGCTCTCCTTCTCCCTGCAAACTCGAACTCGAGTTTTTGCGCTCCAGACTCTGCAGCGACCGCGCTGCTTCGGTGCTCACCCACATCCAGAACATGCGCCACGTCACAGGTCCCTCAAAACTGGGATCCTTGATTGCCTCGACGGTGGCCTCGTACGCAAAGTCCGAGGTATCTCCCGAGATCCCGTACAGCTTTTGCATGATCGTAAGGCAGGCCTCCTTCGAGATCTCCCCCGTGCCCGTCGGGTCGTGCTCCTCGAACAAGATACGCGCACCCAGCTCCAGCCGGTCGATGTGTTCCTTCGCATGCTTCTGGCTTTTGAAATACGAGGCGGTGGACAGGGAGTAGACCTTCGAGCCGCCAAAGAAGCCCGCCACACCACCCACAACCGCGGCACTGGTCGCCGCCACAATTCCGATGGGCCCCGTGGCGATACTTGCTGTCGCCCACAGTGCCATCGCGGAGGCGACTCCGTAGGCGCCGAGCCCAGCTCCCGCTGCTGCCGTTGTGCGACTCACCATGACTTCACCTGTTTTCAGCCGAAATTCCCTCCGCATTAGCCGCGCGCTCGTCCTCGAAAGCACGCCTAACGACTTGCGCTCGGTGTGCTTCTTCCGATAATCGTAAAATTCCTTCCCGATGTCGACCAGAATGGAGGCGACGGTCAGTGGGGCTGCCACCATCCCGCCCAACGCCGTCCCAGACCTCGCCACACCGCTGGCCAACGCCATCCCACCAGCGGCACGGATCCCGGTATCGACTGCACCTTCAGCGCCGGCAAGGGCGACAATCTTGACGTGGTCCCCGGTCGTATTCTCGTCCAGGCGATAGCTCACGATCACGCGTTCGGCCAATTCCGCTCGCTTCTCCTCGACGGCGTTGCTTGCTGCCTCATGAGCCATTGAAGCGCCGCGAGTGATGTCCTTCTTGTCGACGTAGCGAATAGGCTCCTCGGACGATTCAAACCGAATCGCAGCCGACGACGTGTTCTCGCGCCAGTCTTCGATAACTCCAAGCCCGAACGGAGTGTTCACAGTGGAGCCGCGCGGAAACGCCACCACCACCTTGGGCATACCGTGAGGATGGCGAAGCTTCTCATGCTTCTTGGCAAAGTGTTGGTCCACGTCCTGAATAAGACCCACGCATTCGAAGAACTCCTCCTCGACCATCGCTTCAATCGCTGCATTCTCATCTTCAGCAGAGCATTCGAAGAATTCCTCAATGAGTTCATCCTCCTCCTGCTCGTGTTGCTCCAATGCTGCAAGAGATTGATTCGTCCCTTTCACAAGGCGAGACTCACTTCCAGCAGTATCACCATCTTCCTCGTTAGCCGCAGCGTTGGCGATCGCGAGAGCTTTGATCTGTCGCTCCTTGGACTGTTGCAGTAGCTCAATGGTGGGTGTGCGGTTCTGTCGCTGTTTAATCATTTTGTGATCTTCCAGTAGCAGAACCAAGCAGTCCCCTGGCATGTCACGCACTGCGGTCGCCTGCCGCTTCTTCCTCGAGGCGTCCGAAAACTGTGACCATGCGCTCACGATCACCGCCACACTGACGGCAACAGCTACAGCGCCTCCAACCACGGAGATCGTTTTCAAAGTCGTGCTCGTGGAGCTGGAGCTGACGCTGTCACTGCTGGGACGCGTAGTAGCAGTTTGTGACGTTGACGTGACAGCGTTGTTGGTGGTGACGAGCTCCCCAGTTTTGCTCAATGAGGTAGTAGCTTCAGTAGAAGAAATCGGAACTCCAGTAGATGAAGCCGTTACTCCAGTCGCGGAAGTTGATGTCCCGGTCGTCGATGTAGGGACCACATTCGATGAAGCCGGAACTCCAGTTGACGCAGCAGGGACACCACTTGATGCAGTAGGGACACTCGTCGATGAAGCAGGCACGCTGCTCGATGATGCCGGAACTCCAGATGCCGCCGCAGGAACATTGGTCGATGAAGCAGGGACACTAGTTGATGAAGCATGCGCCCCGCTTGAGGATGTCGAGGGTCCGTGTGTCGAAGCACTGGTAGCGGAATTCTTGCCGGCGTTATGCTGTAGCGGGTGACCAACCGTCGTGGAGCTCGATGAGCTGAGATGTCCCGTTACCCGATCCAGCGCGCCGGAGAAATTATCGACAACATCGCTGAAGGTGGAGATGGCCTCATCCAGAGACATGCCATCGACCGTGCCGTAGTGCATGAACTCATCTCGACGACTCAGCGGCTTGTTGAGGTGCACGTCGTAGGCCTGACGAGCTTCTGCGCCGGACAACACTTCATAGGACTCTGCTAACAGCTTGAACACGTCTTCAGCTGTTTCCTTTTGCTGATCAGTGAGTGATCCTTGAGTCCACCGATCGGGATGCCACTTCAGCGCAAGAGATCGGTACGAACTACGAATCTCACGTTCGCTCGCATTTCGAGCCACCCCTAAGCGCTCGTAATGGTTCATCGTTGCGTTGATCTGGATCGACCTCGACCGGCGAACGACAGCGTCGGCATAGGCATTCATCATGTGCTGCAAGATGGAGTTCCCCGTAAGTCCGGAGGTAGCTTCCTCGTCGTCTTCACCAAGCGCCTTCCGGATTTGCGCCGGATCCGAGTAAATGCTGAATCCCGCCTTCTCCTTCGTCATGAAGATGTACGTGCCGCACGGAGCGTATTGGTAGTCCACTGCCTTGACGATGTTGAACTCTCGCAGCTTATCGAACGACTTCTGAAGCATCGTGAGGCTCATGGACAAGTACGCCGAAGTGGAGCTTGGCACTGCTGCTGTCCCCGCTGTCTTGGTCATATCAATAATTCGCTGTTGCATCGGCGCCGGCAAGAGGTTGAGCAGTGCCTTCGTTGCCTTCGCGATGGTCACCAGCCGTTCCGTCGTCTTGGCGATCATTGCAGCCGAATGCGCGACATTCAAGATGCTGGGAATGCAATCGAACTCGTTGACAAACGTAACCACTCGTTTGTTCACCCCCAATGGCTCCAAGAACGCTGACAGCGCCTCGTTGCCGACGTAAGGAGCGCCAAAGCCAATAGCCATCGCCACGGGAAGGTTCCGAAATGCCGTGTCCCGACTCTCATCTCCAGGAGGTTTCTTCAGCCACTCTGCAAATTCATTCTTCTTCTTCTTCTTCTTGTGCTTCTCCTTGTGGTGGTCCTTCTTGTCGGCTTTGGGCTGATCCTCGTCGATCTTCTCGAGCAAAAGCCGCATGCTCGTGGGCAAACTCTGGTACACCAGCTCACAGAACGCCAGCTTCGCGATGCTGCCGCCGATCGAGTGGCCACACAGAAGCAGCATCTTATTCGCCTGTCTTGCCTGTTGATACACCGCGGCGAGGTCTAGTCGCTGCGCGCGCTTCCAGAATGGCGCGTGCACTCGCGCTCCGCCGAAGCGATGCACGTACGGCTTCGACAGCGGCACGGCCGAGCCCGCCACCGCCTGCAAGATATCGCCAGCTTTCGTGGCGCGCACGACGCAGATCACGGCGCCTTCGGACTCCACCAACGCGTAATCGGCGGTGAAGTCCAGCACGGGGAACTGCAGACTGTGCGGCAGTGGCGACTTGCGCACGTGCATCTCCAGCTCGCGCGCGGCGCGGTCGGTGGCCAGTCTGTCGGACGAAGAAGGCTCCGCTTTGGTCGCGGACAGCGCGGCGCACAGCACGGAGGCGCTTAACAGCTCCGTCTCGCTGGAGGTGACGGCGCGCGTGGCTCCATCACTGCTGTCGGCGCTGGGCCACCACCACGCGCGCTTCTGGTCGGAGCTCTGCTGGGCTGTCATGGCCGCCGGTTCTGCTCCGCTCTGCTCGGATGGCTGGCCCTCCTGGCGAGTTGAGGTCTGCGCTGCTCCGATGCGCTCTCTCTTCTCAGTGGCCGGGGCTGCAGCCAGCGCTTCTTCCTGCTCAGCAGACCTGAGTTTGGTTTGTGCATTTGCGTTCGAGATGCGGGGCAGCCATGTTCGCAAGAGTGGGATGGGAATTTATCTGTTTTGGATGGATTTTATGTTTTGATGTGACACAACAGGGACATCATTTGGGTTTTGACGTCGTAACGTGAGTATATTAACCCGCATGACGTGCTAAGAAGCCTCCGTTTGGTGGCTGATATGCTGATTTTGTCATTTCGCCAAGATTCCACACAGAAAATGTTTGAGAAGTAATTTACCTTGGAGAGTGACGGCCATTAGCAACATTCCCAGCGTTTTTTTTTCCGCACCGAAAGCTCACATCTCCACCGTTGAGCTGCTTCGCGTTCGCTTCCCACCATTGCTCTCCTCAAAATCCAACATTATTTATCGCAAAATGCACACTTCCGCCACCCCAGACAGCTCGTTCGCCACCACAGCCACTCATGCAGGTCTTCAATTCGACGCCGCCGGCTTCGACGGCTTGGGCGCGGCGGCCATCAGAGCCAGACAGTGCAGATCCTCGTGTCGCGCCGATGCTTCATCCTCGCCTGGAGCTAGGACGTTTTGCGATTGCAAGAAACGCTGCAGTCCCGGAGTCGACATCAATGAACACATGACGTCCAGTCGCTCATCTGGCTGGAAACCCTCCTTCTTTTTCTGCTTGTCGGGAGACCCACGGGCCGTGTCCGTCGATGTTGAAGTTGATGCCGGAGTTGACGGCGTCCCGGCGGGGGCTTTCTGCTCTTGTTCAGGTTCTTCCGCTGGAACTTCCATATCGTCTCCCCCCGTAAACCCAAATCCTTCGCACACGAGATTTTGCTCAAGTTCGACACCCACGAGGCCTTCGTGCATGGCGAGGATGGTCTTTCGAGCGGAAGCCTTCAGCTCCAGATCCGCTGAAGCCAACTGCTCCCGAAGCTGGAAGGCATCGCCAATGGTCAAGTGGCCACTGTTGACCAAGTACTCCACCTGCGCCTTCAGCACTAGACTCTCTTCTTCCGGCTCTGCTGGCTCTCCGGAATCAGCAGTCAGCACCTCCTTGAATTTGTCCTTGTCAAGCTGCTCGAGAGTTGCGAGCCCCAGTGCCGCTTGCACAGATGGATACATTGTGGCCTTCGGGTCTGCCAGCCCCCCAAACGACGACGCGAGCTGCTGTGCAGCTTGGCTGGTGTTCAGATACGAGAAGTACTTCACGTAACTGCTCCACCACGTCTCACCTGCCACAGGCTCCGATAGCTTTTTCGTCTCCTCACGCTCCAGCTCACGGAGCGCTCGTGCAGCTTCAATGCTCACCCACTCCCAAAACATGCCCCACGTCACAGGCCCCTCGAACGACTCATCTTGTATCACTGCCATGGTCCGCTCGTACCCGCTCTCGGAAATGGAGCCCAAGGATCCGTATAGCTTCACCATCAGCCGACTGAAGTCTTCCGTCGAGATCGCGCCAGTCGCTTCGGGGTCAAATTCATCAAACATGATCCGCGCACCGAGCTCCAGTCGATCAATGTGCTCTTTTGCATTCTGCTGGCTCGTGAAATAGCGCGCCGTGGACGCCGAATACACCTTGGAGCCAGCAAAGAACCCCAGCATGCCGCCGACAACCGCCGCACTGGTAGCTGCCACGATGCCCACTGGACCAGCCGCAAGACCTGCCGTGGTCCACATCCCCATGGCTGACGCCACTCCGTACGCGCCGATGCCCGCTCCTGCTGCCGCCGCGGTTCGACTAGCAATGACCTCGCCGGTTTTAAGACGGAAGTCTTGCATCATCAGCTGCTCAGTCGTCGTCGATAGCATGCCCAACGACTTCCGGTCGGTGTATCTCTTGCGGTAGTCATAGTACTCCTTTCCGATGTCCACGAGAATAGACGCGATGGTGAGTGGTGCTGCCACAGCACCGCCAAGAACGGAGGACGTTCGCGCCATACCATTAGCCAAGGCAACGCCACCAGCAGCACGGATCCCACTATCAAGCGCGCCATCACCGCTTGCAGCAACCAGACTCTTGAACGTGCCACCCGCCTCACCAGTATCCAGGCTGTAGCGCATCACCACGCGATCCGCCAATTTCATTCTCTTGGACTCCAACACATCGCTGGTTGCTGTCTTTGCCAAAGAAGCACCACGCGAAATGTCCGTTTTCTGAATGTAGCCCACCATGAATACAGGCGAAGCGAACCGCACCACGGCCGATGGTGACACGCCTTCTCGCCAGTCTTCGACAGTTGCTAGACCAAATGGAGTGCTGACAGTCGACCCCGGCGGAAAAGTGACCTGCTTGTCGGCGGGAGCTCTCTCGTCTCCTACCTCTACCTCATCCTTTAACCGTTTTTCTTCATCCAGCGCGTCGTTGCTGAAGTGCTGCGCCACCTCGTCCATGAGATCAACGCAATCGAAAAACTCCTCCTCCGCCATTGCTTCCATCGCAGCGTTGTCGTACTCAGTAGCGCAGTCAAAGAACTCCTCAATGAGTTCGTCTTCTGCTTCATCTTGCTCCTGCTGCATCGCGACCATCACTCGCTGCGCTCCCTTCACGAATGTCTCTTTTGCGGTGCTCTCAGTTGCGGTGCTGCCAGACACTGCAAGCGCAGTCGACGATGCCTCTTTCCTTTTCTGCCGCAAATCGGCTTGCAGCAGCAGCTGCTGCGTCGGATCACTGTGCTGCGTGTTGCGGTGGTCTTCCAGCAAAAGCAGCAAGCAATCGGGAGGCATCTCTCTCACGACTGCCGCCTGTCGTCTCTTCTTCGACATTTCCGAGTATTGCGACCACGCATTCACAATCAACGCCACACTTGCCCCCACTGCTACAGCACCGCCCACCACGGAGATCGTTCGCAGTCCAGCGTTGGCGCCAGAGCTTCCTCCTGCGGCCTGCGACGGCGCCGCTACGTCCCCCATCATGATCTCGTCGGGTTCCAAGAACATGATTTGCTCGTGTTGGTCAGCACCGATCCCCACTGTGCGCGCCACTCGAATTCGGTCTGGAGCAAAGATGTTTTCATGGTTGTTCGGAACGAGGCCACGACGCACAGAAGAGGCTGCACCGTTGTGTTGCAAAGGGTGGCCTACCACAGTCGAACTGGACGTGGAAAAGCGCGACGTCACTTTGGACACCGCTCCGGACAAGTTGTCAATGACGTCGCGGAAAGTGGCAATGGCCTCGTCGAGTGTCATCCCGTTCACCGTGCCGTGCCGCACAAACTCTTCCTTGAAGCTGGGCGAGTCGCTCAGATGCGCATCATATTTTTTCCGCGTGTTGGTGTCTGACAGCGTCTCGTACGATTCCGCCAGCAGTTTGAAGATCTCCTCGGCTGACGTTTTCTCCTGCGGGTTGGCGCTCGACCATCGGTCTGGATGCCACTTCAACGCCAGAGACTTGTAGGCACTTCGTATCTGCCGCTCCGTCGCATTTCGAGGGACACCCAGTCGCTCGTAAAAGTTCATCGTCGCGTTAATCTGAATTGAATTCGAGCGCCGCGCGACAGCATCGACGTACGCGCTCATCAGATGCTGCAGGATGGCATTTCCAGTCAAACTGGTGGCAGAGTCATCCTCCTTACGCAACGTCTTAGCGATCACATCCGGGTCAGAGTAGATCTGGTAGTCCACGCCGGATTTCGTGAGGAAAATATACGTCCCACACGGCGAATACTGGTAATCGATGTCCTTCACCAAGTTGAAATCGCGAAATTTTTGAAACGTGTTCTGGAGAATGCTCAGACTCATGGACAGGTACGCCGAGGAGGCCGTCGGGACGGCGCCAGTACCAGCAGTCGCCGCCAGCTTCACAAAACGCTGCTGCATCTGCACCGGCAGCAGGTTTAGCAACGTCTTGGTCGCCTTCGTAATGGTGACAACTCGCTCCGTGGTCTTGGCGACCATCGCGGCAGATTGCGCCACGTTCAAAATGCTGGGAATGCAGTCGAACTCGTTGACAAGCGTGATCACGCGCTTGGTCATGCCCAACGGCCCCAGGAACGAGACCAATTCTGCAGATCCAATATACGGAGCCCCGAAGCCAACCGCCATCATCTGCGGCAGCTTGTCAACCAAACTACGGCGCTCTTCTTCGGACAAGCTTCGAAGTAGCAAGAGGAAGTCCGACGCACCACCCACGGCCCCATTTAAAGCTCCACTCGCGCTCGCCTCTTCCTTCTTCTGCTGCTCGAAGTCTCTTTTCTCGAGGAATAAGCGCATCTTGGTCGGCAAGCACTGGTACACCAACTCGCAAAACGCCAGCTGCGCGATGCTGCCGCCGATCGAGTGGCCGCACAGTAGCAACATCTTCCCCATCTGCCGCGCTTGGTGGTGGATGTCCTGCAGATCCAGTCGCTGCGCGCGCTTCCAGAACGGTGCGTGCACTCGCGCTCCGCCGAAGCGATGCACGTACGGCTGCGACAGCGGCACGGCCGACCCCATCACCGCCTCCAGCACATCCGGCGTCTTCGTGGCGCGCACAGCACAGATCACAGCCAGTTCGGACTGCATTAGCACGTAGTTGCTGGTGAACGCCAGCACCGGGAACTGCAGACTGTGCGGCAGTGGCGACTTGCGCACGTGCATCTCCAGTTCGCGCATAGCGAGGGCGGTGGCCTGCTTGTCCGTCACTGACGGCTCGGCTTGAGTGGCAGACAGCGCGGCGCACAGCACGGCGGCGTTCAGCAGCTCCGTCTCGCTGGAGGCCACCGCGCTCTCCTCCTCGCTCCCTTCCGCGCCCGTCCACCACCACGCGCGCTTCTTGTCCCGCGCTTTGCCGTCCGCGCGCTCGCCATTCCTCTTCGCTGGCCGTGCGACTGTCGACGGCACTGCCATGGCTCTGGGAGTTCTCGTATCGATCGCTAATGCCGGCCCACAGAGAAAGCTTCTTCGACGCTGGCTGCCAGTGTGCTTGCCCTTCGTGTCTGATTTCGCCAAGTGCGGGAATGACGCGAACCTGTCTGGGACGAAGCCATGTTGCGTTAAAGTGAGACTCACACCCTTTCAGCCAATCATCGGGCGGTGACTTTCCATTAAACTCCTATGATTGGTTGAAAACCGCTAGCGATGGATTCCACAGAGTGATGGTCATTGGCATGCGACAGACATACCTCAGAAATGGTATCCGATCAATCCCAGATTATTACCGCTTATTGCATAGTATCATTTATAGGAGGATCATCTGTGGGAGGAAGGCCGTACTTCTATTTGAACCAACCAAACGTGCTTAACGATAAAACGAATTGGATTTAGCCAATCAGAAGAGAGTGAAGACGTTTCGAGTTTCCGTGCCAGAGTTTTGCGCTGACCCGTCGCTATCGTGAAGGAAAGGACCATTTGAAGATGAAGATGCACCCGCGAACCATGTGGATGGCGCTGCTGCTGGCGACTGTCACGTGCTCCCTGCTGCTGGTGGAGGCCGAGGACTACAAGGCGCGGGACGAGGTGCTCGTCGTGGCCAACACGGTACGAGGGATCTCGTTGTAGGAACCCCGAGGCCTCGAAACCGCTGTTGTTCTCGCGATATCGTACGTGTTGGTTGTTGGCTGATGTGATCTTTTCCTGCAGATTCGCCCGTATGCGAACCCGACCGAGACGTACCAGTACTACACGCTGCCATTTTGCAAGCCCAAGGAGCGGCAGTGGGACGACCACGACCTGGGTGAGTTGCTCACGGGCAGCCGCAAGGTGGTGACGGACTACCGTCTCTACTTCGGTGTGGACCAAACATACGCACAGCTCTGCAAGCTGCCGATCACCCCGGACGTCATGAAGGCGTTTAAGGACGCGGTGGACGAAGACTACGAAATATCCTTTCCACTGTCTCTCCCTCCCTCGCGCGTTGTGTCTGCACACTATGGACACTCCCCAAACCGTGTATTGTTTCCTTAACCGCAGCATTGACTATTGTTCTTCGTTGCCGGAATTTACTTCGAGATGTATGTGGACGACATTCTTCTTCGAGGCCAAGTGGGCTATCTCATCCAGGAGGGCATCCAGGAGGGAATGAAGGTGCACTACTACCTCAACACGCACCTGCATTTCGACATTGCGTACAACAATGTGGAAGCGGAGGAGGGCAAAAACAAGGTACGAAGACACTTTCAAACACGCATATACTGCGGATTATAGCAGCGTTTGGTTCCCACACTCATTTTAACGCGGCTCTTGTACCGACTGTCCACAGATTGTGGCCGCCAACCTGACGATGGCGTCCTCGGATCCAGATCTCGAGTATCACTACGCGCTTTCGACTCAGAACATCGCTGGGTCTCCGGAAGCGGTGTTCACCTACTCGGTGAAATGGCACATCCGTCCAGATCTACTCTACGAGAACCGCAATGTGGACGACGAGGTGCCCGTGGACGATCTGGAGCTCCACTGGATCTCGGTCATCAACTCGTTCATTTTGGTGATGATGCTCACGGGCTTCCTCTCCATCGTGATGATTCGCATCCTGAAGCGTGACTTCTCTCGGTATATGGATCTGGAATCGGCGGATGAAAGCGCGTTGGAGGACGACTCTGGCTGGAAGCTCGTGCACGCGGATGTGTTCCGTTTCCCGACGAACTTGAGTCTGTTCTGTGCGCTCAACGGTGCCGGCGCACAGCTGTTCGTGATGCTGTCCGTCGTGCTCGGGTCCTCCCTGGTGGGAATTGTGAAGCCGAACAAACGTGGTGGAATGATGGCTGCCTTCATCATCTTGTACGCTTTGACCGCAGGTGTTGCGGGCTTCCACTCTGCTCGAATGTATCGTCAACTGGGAGGGCAGAGGTGGGTCTGGAACATCTTGATGTGCGTCTTCATTATCCCAGGACCGTTGCTTGCCGTCTTCTCCTTCTTGAACTCGCTGGCGATCTGGAACGATTCGTCGGCGGCGTTGCCGTTTGGCACGATCATGATTGTGTTGGCACTGTTCATCACAGTTGCGCTCCCCCTGACTATCATTGGGGGTATTGCTGGCCGCAACACCACGGGCGAATTCAGAGCGCCATGCCGAACCAGCAAGATCCCGCGTGAGATTCCCGCTGTGCCCAGCTACCGCAGTCCGTTCATCTTGATCATCGCGGCCGGCTGCCTCCCGTTCAGTGCCGTGTACATCGAGCTGCACCACATCTTTGTGGCGATCTGGGGCCACTCGATCTACACGTTGTTCGGCATTCTCTTCCTCTCGTTCGTCATGCTGGTGTTCGTGACAGCGTTCACGACCATCTCGCTCACGTACATCCAGCTGTCGTCCGAGGACCACCGCTGGTGGTGGCGGTCGTACATCTCCGGAGGCATCACGGGCCTCTTCGTGCTGGCCTACAGCGTCTGGTACTACAACAATATCACAGAGATGACGGGTTTCTTTCAAGCGGCATTCTACTTTGGCTACACGGGCATGATCGCCTACTGCTTCTTCGTCATGCTGGGCTTCATTGGCTTCCAGAGCTCGCTGGCCTTCGTGAACAAGATTTACCGCACCATTAAAGTGGAGTAGGAGTAGGAAAGTGGCCGCTGGTTGACTGTCCACCGATACATGTGCAGGGCTCAATCAAACAACACGAAACCTTTCTTTTCTTCGCTTTCGATCCTGATGCGCAACGACTGATGCACGAGGCCATGCTTAGTGTTGTGTTCTTTATTCGCTTCGTGCAGTTATGTTGAATGGACGATGCTTCCAATGAACCCACAGAGCACGGCTTCCATTTCAGCACATATTGCTACCCGCGAAGTCCATAGTGAGGTCAGTGCTTCTGGCCGCCCGCTGGATACCATAGCGCCACAAACTGTTGCACTGGTGGTTGCTGTATCCACTCAAGATCGCGGTCATTTTTGAACTCGACTGGACAGATTGCTGGAGAGCACGCTGGGGTGGGAGGCACTTGAAGCTTCGATTTTTGCTTGTTCTCTCACTCACTAACAGCTCTTCGACCACTCAAAGCAGCTCATCGAGAAGAATTGTCTTTCGGACATGAAGCTTGCCAAGGAGACCGTGATGAAGGAAGGCGCTTCAAGATGGGGGTACCTGGCCTTCGTACTGAGCATGCTGTGCATCGTGAGGCGCGCCACGAACAAGGACGTCCCGCGCGATGTACGGGACTTCATGATACTGCATGCTCACTACTCGCAACTAACGCCTTGCTGCTCTCCTGCATTCATCGATACCAGAATATGCTCAGCTTCTTCGCTGGTATGTTGCCCTCGGAGTTATCGCACAAGCTCCTGGCTGTGAACGCTGCTGTCGCCTACAAGCTGTACAAGGCGAAGCCTCTCGTCCGGACTGGATGGGTGGGTTCCATTGCAGCCTTTCTGCAGTGCATCGTCACGATGCAACTCGCGGGTATATACAAAACGAACGTCTCGACTAAGTACGCGATCCGGGAGGCCATGAAGGAGTCAGACGTGGCTCCTGAACTCGTACAGCGCGTTGGCGACATGAACTTGATGCAGTGGCTGGGTGTCTTCCTCCCCCTGCCGCAACCCAAGGCGCTCGCAATGGCATTCCCTGGGATTTCGAAAACCCACACGGTGACTTTCGCCCACGTTGGGAAGAACAAGACCACGGATCTTCTCATGGACGTCTACAAGCACCGAGATGCAATGCCGAACGCTCCCATTCTGCTCTTCGTTCACGGTGGCGGCTGGATCATAGGCAGTCGCGTGAACCCGCCGCTACCGTTCGTTCATCAGGTGGCCACGTTAGGGTGGGTGGTCTGTGTGATTGACTATCAGTTATCGCCGAGAGTGGCGTTCCCTGAGCACTTGATCGACTCGAAGCGCGCCATCGCGTATCTGAGGGAGCATGCACGGACACAATTCGACGCCAACCCGAACTTCATCGTGGCTGCGGGAGAGTCGGCAGGCGGACATCTCGCCAGTTTGTTGGCTCTAACGTCGGCCGACAAGTCGTTTCAGCCTGGCTTTGAAGACGTGGACACGAGTGTTTGCGGTTGCATCGACACCTACGGCGTGCATGATTTCAAGGACCGCAATGGTTTGCACTTCTACAAGGACAAAGACCACTCCTTCCAGCACTTCGTCGAGCTGGTGGTGATGCAGAAGAAGCTGAACGAGTCGGACATGGCCTTCGAGAGCGCGTCACCTATCAGTTGGTTGGGTGAGGATAAAACCCGCCAGCTTGTGAGAGCGATCCCGCCGTTTCTCGTCGCCCATGGGACGTTGGATACTGTCGTGCCCTGTGACGACTCGTGCCTGTTCTTTGAACGACTCCAGTCGTATCGGCAGCGAACGCTTGATCCTCTCATAGGTGGCGTAAGCGATGTCTTCCTGGAAATTCCTGGTGCTCACCACGCCTTCAACTACTTGTTGTCACCACGGGCATTCGCGTATGGCCAGGCCGTGTGCGCCTTCCTGGACAACCTCTACGAGAAAACCAAAGATATTCCGCTGCAACGCTCAGAAGTTGTGGATTCTTGCCCGGCTGTTGAATTGACAGTAGCGACGCCCGCCAGCATAAACCCTATCGCCGCTACGCTTAGCTCGCGACTGTGAGAAAGGCTTGGATTCGGTGGACTAAGTAGCAATGCCAACTGATCTTTGTTCAATTGCGAAGCGGTTTCGTCTTGTTTGTAACTAAGCTTAGTGGCGACAAGCAGAACATGACGCATATGACCAGATAGCACCATCCGAACTACCTGAAGAGCACTAAAGCTGGCTGCTTTGGGAAGGCGGCTTGACCAACAGGCACAAAATGCGTGTCATCGAACTTCAAGTTGAAGTTTCACAGGGTACACGTACCAGCCTGGAAGCTGCATGGGGTATCAAGGCGACGCATGCCATGTCACGATGTCAATCGAGGGCGAGTGGATCCTCCGTGAAGATCTTCCACGCCTGATTGTGCCACTCGGTCAGACATCATCATCACACCGGAAAATACGGTTCATTGATTGGCCAATATCAGGGAGATCCAAGAAGATTCGATAGGCGGGCGATCGTCCAGCAGCCCATTTCCCAAGTGGCTTCACGGTCAACCAACGCGCGGAAGGTGGCTTCGGGAGCGACCCCATGAAGATCGTCAAGGCCATGGTGGAGAAGAAGGACACTCCGCGGTGGGGGTACCTGGCGTTCGTGCTGAGTATGCTGTACATCGTGCGGCGCGCCAAGATCAAGGACATCCCGCGCGAGGTGGGGCAGGCACAACATGCAATATCCTTATCATAGCACCATAGTCCTGCTGTGTAGTATGCGTCACTGACACCACTTTCCCATCTATGTCATCGACTAGAACATGATGAGCTTCTTCGCAGCGATGCTACCCACGGAGCTAGCGCACAAACTGCTGGCCGTGAATGCTGCCGTGATGTACAAGCTGCACAAGTCCAAGACTCCCGTGCTGTCTGGGTGGGTGGGCTCCATCGCAGCCTTTGTGCAGTGCATTGTGATGGTGCGGCTGGCGGGATTGTACTGGACCAACATCTCCACCAAGCACGTGATCCGAGATGCCATGCACGAATCAGACGTGCCTTCTGATAGTGTGCAACGCATCGGTGACATTAACCTGAAGCAGTGGCTAGCCGTACTGCTACCGTTTCCCCAGTCTGTGTCAATGTCATTGGCATTCCCCGGTGTTTCTAAGGTTCAGACCGTGACCTTCGCACACGTTGGGAAGAATAAGACCACTCCGCTTCTGATGGACGTGTACAAACATCGCGATACGCCACCCGACGCCCCAATCATGCTGTACGTCCACGGTGGTGCCTGGGTCATGAGCAGTCGAGAGAGTCCGCCATTTCCGTGCGTTTATCAGATCGCTGCACGTGGCTGGGTAGTCTGCGTAGTCGACTACCAACTCTCGCCGAAAATCGCGTTCCCAGAGCAGTTGATAGATGCGAAACGCGCGATCGCATACCTGCGTCGCCATGCGCGCGAACGTTTTGATGCCAACCCCGATTATATCGTCGTTGGGGGTGAGTCAGCGGGGGGTCATCTGGCCAGCTTAGTAGCGCTGACTGCGGGCGACAAATCGCTACAACCTGGGTTCGAAAACGTGGATACGAGTGTTCGAGGCTGCGTGGACTCATATGGAGTGCACGACTTCAAGGATCGGCACGGAGTGTACTTCTACAAGGACAAGGACCACATCTTCGTGCGGTTTATTGAGCTATTGGTGATGCAAAAGAAGATGAGCGAAGCGGACGACGCGTGGGAGCAGGCGTCACCCGTTGGCTGGCTACGAGAAGAGAAAACATGCGAACGAACAGATCCGATTCCGCCGTTTATCGTCTCGCACGGCACACTGGACACACTGGTGCCATTTGACAGCTCGCTGGTGTTCTTCGAGCAGCTCCAGCTGTACCGAGAGCGTTCGCATCAACCGCCAGTGGGCGGCGTGAGTGACGTCTTCCTTGAAATCCCCGGCGCCCATCACGCCTTCAACTACCTGCTGTCACCTCGAGCGATTGCGCATGGCCAAGCCGTGTGCGCTTTCCTGGACAACCTCTACCAGAAGACCAAGGATATTCCGCTGCAACTTCCAGCAACACCGGCTTTATGTCAGGCTGATGAACTGATGGTAGCAGCGCGTGCAAACGTTACCCCCATCGCCACTGCCTCGCGACTGTAGGAAGATTATTGCCGTATGCGTGAATCTCAGATGTCGGTGCTTCCTCGTCGATCTTTCACTTGCAGGTCGCGACCTCAGCTTGCGGTAGCGACGGACAACAGCCACACGCGAATATCATAATCGAGATCCTCCTTACCGGTATCAACAGTATAACCGATGCAAATACCGGTACATGAGATGGGCAAATGTTTAATCAACAATTCAAGAACACTTCTGGATTGGCTGAAACTCGTGCAAATCAAACTCATGCCTTCTGATTGGCTAGCTCGCGAAAACCAGCCGCGGTTTTGAAAACCAGAGCCTCCATGGCGTCATCGTCAAACATTATTGCGCGCGTCAGTCCGTCATTCCACCGGCTCATTTCCCGAACAAGTCGGGAGAGGCGGCACGTCCTGCTTCATCCCCTCCCACCTGTCGCTTCGATCACGCGCACCGCTGGATTCCCTCGGAGGGCGGAAGGAACTTCCTTGAAGGTGCCCGCCCGCGTGACCGCAGCGGCGCCCAGCAACGCGAAAGAAAGCGATAGAAGGAGAGACTGGAGCCACTCGCGCTCGTTGGTTTTCAGCAAGAACAAGTGATTATACCGAGCAGCACAGCGCAACAGTCGAGATGAAGGTCGTCGACCCGCAGCCACTGCTGACCACCGAACGACTGGCCCGATGGTCGTATTTGGTGTTCGCGCTCTCCACGCTCTACCTCGTCCAGCGCGCCAAGAACAACACAATCCCGCGCGAGGTGAGGCCGAAGCAGTATGGGAATGACTGGCTGCGCGATCTTGGAGTGCTAACAAACGTCGTACGATATGTAGAACTTCCTCGGCATGGTTGCATCGCTGCTGCCAACAGAGCTGTCGCATAAGCTTGCGGCCGCGAACGCGTGTGTTGTGGGCTTCCTGCTCAAGAAGAAGATGCCGATCTTCTCCTGGTGGAGTGGCGCCATCGCTGGCCTGGTGCAGTGCGCAGTGCTAGCGAATCTCGCCACCTGGTACCGCCAGAACCTCTCCTCGAAAGAGGTGATGCGCAAGGCGTTGGCCTCCTCGGACATTGCGCCGCAACAGCTTCAAGACATCGGCCGCATGACCTGGCAGCGATGGCTGAGCGTGTTCCTGCCGCTTCCGCAGCCCATGGCCTTGTCGCTCAGCTTTCCAGGCGTCCGTAAGGTTCGCACAGTCACATACGCACACGTGGGCAAGACGAGAACCACCAAGTTGCTCATGGACGTGTATAAGCACCGCGACACACCACCCAACGCCCCTATCTTCCTGTACATTCACGGCGGTGGCTGGGTCATCGGAGACCGCCGCATCCCGCCGTTTGCCTGCGTCTATCAGGTGGCCACATTGGGGTGGATTGTGTGCGTGATCGACTACCGATTGTCCCCGACTGTGGCGTTCCCTACACACTTGATCGACTCGAAACGCGCTGTGGCATATCTCCGACGTAATGCACGCGCCGAGTTCGACGCCAACCCGGACTTTATCGTGGTTGGTGGCGAATCGGCCGGCGGCCACTTGGCCAGTATGATGGGCCTCACTGCCGACGATAAGTCGCTGCAGCCCGGCTTCGAGGACGTGGATACCAGCGTACGTGCAGTTGTCGACAACTACGGCGTGCACGATTTCACGGACCGCCACGGCATCTATTACTACCGCGACAAGACCCACGGTCTCGTCCATTACCTGGAGTTCCTGGTCATGCAGAAGAAGCTGAAAGGGAACAGCGAGGATTTCGAGCGAGCGTCACCCATCGCCTATCTGGATGACGAACGCACGGCACAGCGTCGGGATCTCATTCCGCCATTCATGGTCACGCATGGCACACACGACAACACAGTCTCCTTCAACGACTCGTACCTGTTCTTCGAGCATCTGCATCGCTACCGTCAACGGCTTTCTCCCGAACTGCGGACGTTCCACGAGAAACAACTCGGCGGCGTGCAAGACGTGTTTGTCAAGGTGCCTTACGCGAGCCACATGTTCAACTTCCTGTTGTCGCCACGAGCACTGGCGCATGGTGATGCTGTCTGCGCCTTCCTGGATAACGTCTATCAGAAGGGCAAGGATGCACCGCTCGAAGGGCGCTTCATCCCTGAGCTTGCAGCAGAAGAACACGCGTCAACAGCTAGTGAGGAGGCTGCATCTCCTGTATCGATATCGAAGCTGTGAATAGCTAGAGAAGGTGAAGAAGAGGCGAGAAAGTACACAATAGCTTAGCGGTATGCTTCAAACGCCAATGCTGGAGACGAAGAAGCTATCGTACAAAAGGAAATACACCAATCAAGCAGAGGAACTCACCTGGGTGCAGTGTACGCCGCTTTGGCTATTCATGTTCAGCGGTAGCATCCTTTAGACGGGCGTGATAGAGGAAGAGCTCCTCGGGGTAGTCAAAACTGGCGAAGACTCGTGCGTTGGCCTCGCGGGAAATCAACTCGACGTCGAACGTTTCCTCTAATTTGCACAGGAAATTGGCTTCGATGGTCGTACTACGCGTTTCAAAGCTGAAGAACACGTCTGTAGATGGAGATACCAGCTCGTGCAATGTCTTGATAAGCAGCAGGAAGGCGGACTCGTGGTACAGTACGTCCGAGAAAACAACGACGTCTGTGCTCTTCGCCCACCGCTGTAGGTGCCCGCACGACTCGAAGGGTTCCCCCCATTGACACGCCTCCACTACTGGCACCACCGTAGCGACAGAAGGCGCCGAAGGTTCGCTCTCCTCTCGATTAAGGAAGTTCGCGGCCACATTCTTGTTGAGGAGTGGCAGCGCGTAATTCTGGTCCGTCAGAACCACGCGAGCACCCAGTACAGCCAACGCCATGCCGACCAATCCGACGCCAGCGCCAAGCTCCACCACCTTCTTGTCTTGGAAGTGGAAGCGAGCATGATCATCGCTTCTGCCGTTTGATTGGGTTGTATCGCTGGCTTTGGCTTGCAAGTAGTCGGCGAGCAGCAATGCAGCGTCCCACACACAGTGTCCGTGCGACGGGAAGGCTGGGGTGCCCGCGCAAACCTCGCGGTCTTGCACGGCAGTGAGCACTACCGGGTCTGTTTGCGTGTCGGTACCTGGCACAGCCACTGTGTAGGAGAACCGCTTCATCTCCGTGCGCCCCCATAAGCTCTCGCCTGCGTCATCGTCGTCACTCATTTGAAATCCCGTGGTTGAGATGCCGTTCAGTCAGAACCCAAATATAACGTAAGTAGTCGCTTTACTGCGCCACTACGAACTGCCAAGCGACTGCCGACATACCACATCAAATCAAGGTGGCGTTTGAAGGATAGCGTTCACCACTTTAAAAGGCTGGTTGAACGCCTCTCGCTTCGCCAGCAACGCCTCTTGACGCAGTGCACGTTCATCTGCAGCTCTTTGCCGCTTCGAGTTCGAGCTGTCGCTCCAGCAAATCCAGTTCGCGCTCTTTCAGCCGCGCCACACAATGCTCAGCTTCACGGCTGTCAAAGCCGTTGAGCACGTCGTCGATGCTGTCTGGTGGGATGGAGATTGGCTTTATTGACCTGCGCTTTCGCCCACAGTTTTTACCAGCACTACGCTAAATTGCTGCGGATGGCGAATTCGCTACAATCAAGGCGAAAACCACCATCGGCGAGTCGCGTGGTGATAGCCTCGGCGTCATCTCCAGCACCCGACTCTTCGATGACCGATGATGACCATGTTGCTCTCCCTTCACCAACCCAATTCGGACCCGAAGGCGTGACCACATCATCTGAAACGGTGCTTTGCGCTGGTCTTGAAGTAGAAAGCGCGCTTGCGTCCAGTTGGCTGATACTCGCATTCAGTAGCTGGCTGCTCCTTGTGGGCTTGCTCTCCCGTCAAAACCGATAGCGGTGGCGTCCTCGTCTTGTTATCTCGCCATCGCGACACCAGCAGATGGGAGAGCTTCCTGCAGGCTCGCGCATCCTTCCTGACGCGAAACTCGGGGCTATCACGCAATGCGTCGGCAATCTGCGGCCAACTCGCCGTGGCCCGCAGACTCGCGCATGGTTTCGCACTACTGGTTGCCTGAAGCAGCTGAAGGTCGCCTCCTGTCGAATAGAGCGCGCTCTGCCCCTCCATCCTTTTGCTCGCAAGTTGTTGCTCGCGTTTGAAGCGCAGTCTGCTTGCGCGAGTGCAGACTTCAACGGGCAGCATGCATTCTAACGTCATTTCGGCTGATCGGTTACCATTGCTATTTAACCCTTTCAGTACCGGGATGAAATTAGAGAGCTCCTCAGCCCTCTAAATCATCCAATGAAATTTACAGATTTAAAAATATCACCCAATGAAACATGTCGTACGCATGACGTGTCAAATCCGTTTCCCTACCCACAACCAAGCCTGCGCTCCACGGTACTCCGACAGAAGCATTCAAAATTCCAAACCGACGGACAAGAAAGGATGACCAGCGCGAGATCTGCATGCCGATTCTGCGGGTTTGCCACGTGCGAGTGGCAGCTTTACGGCGCTGAACTGCTCAGCTTCAAGG